>JAUEPU010000241.1:0-64046 GCA_030435615.1 Armillaria luteobubalina
TGAGGTAATGGCAGACGCGGTCTGGCGCTTTGAGCGAAGGGCGAAGGTGAGGAAAGACATAGAGATGGTATCGACTGAAGTAGATTGCTATTGGTATCGATACCGATGGAATGCTGAAGCGGAAACGAATTTGCTTCCGGCTATATAGAACTGACATAGGGGCGTCGATCCCGATCGGATCCACCGGGCGGTGAAATGGCTGTGAAGAGCTGTGAAGATAGTGGAGGCAATGAAGTTTTACTTTCTCCGACGGGGGGGCAATCGTGGAAAGTTATGAAACCCACCATCTACTGTCCTAATAAAATTGAAATGAGTACTTTCTGATCGAGCGATTTGTTGAGAATCAGGCTTGGTGCGCAGGTTAGACTCCAGGCTGGTAAGGCTGGACAGGAAGAACCTTATATTCTACAGCTCCTACAGAGCTTGTATATATACTACTTCAGCCCATTATCTAGAAGCTACTACAGCTTTCTCCTGCTTTCGTGCTTACTCATCAACACTCGGCATGATGCCGGATTGCCTATCTAGAACTTTCCAGCATAATCCCAACACGATTTCATCTGCCAGAATTAACCAAGAATTGACTCAATCCCTCCACCTTAGTGTCAGGAAGCTCGGCACCGCCCCAACACCGCCACGACAAGTTTTTGTGGCAGACACTCTTGACTCCCAACGATGTCGGGCCTGAAGGAGACTTGACGCAAATTGTTCCGGGAGCTGAAGGCGTTTCAAGTCCTTAGACAAGTTTTCGTCTGTCGGAAATCAGATTTTGGCAGGGAAAATTCTGTTTCTGGCCAGAGGTAAACTGTATAAGGAAATCCTTTCAGTTCCACTGAACATTTCTGCCTGGAGTAAGTATATTATCGCTAATTTTGTTGAATGTTCAAACATAAGATCGATGAGCCATTTAAATCCAACGAGTCCGTAAAACGTGCTGTTTCCGTGCCACCCATTCTCAGTTCTGTCTCTAAAATGTGCATCTCGAATATTATGAGATTCCGAAGAAAAATCTGCGAATACTAAGGACGATGACTTGGGGACGCCCGTTCCTAACTTGAAAGTTAGATTACAGTCTGAACCATCAGCTTGCCTTGATGAGGTCTGCGGCCCTCTCAGCATAATATATACGGCTGCTTGAGTATGTGCTGAAGGTATAAATGGCTAAACAATCAAACAATCAACACACGATCGACCAGGCAAGCAGAAAAGAAGGACGCACCAAAACTGACGCATCGACGATTCTCACACCGTTGGCACCCTTCAACTTCAGATCGGGATCCACGACTCCCCAATTCTCACCTTCTGGAGACATGCTTGCCGTACCCACTGCATGGTAAATACTACCTACCGAATTCCTGACATCATCGTCTTCCGTGATATCCTCCGTAATCTCAAGAATATAGTCTTTCCATACCGAAGCGGCGGCAAATTTCTTCGCGTTTGCGATAGCGTAT
This sequence comes from Armillaria luteobubalina, assembly GCA_030435615.1. Classification (NCBI taxonomy): domain Eukaryota; kingdom Fungi; phylum Basidiomycota; class Agaricomycetes; order Agaricales; family Physalacriaceae; genus Armillaria; species Armillaria luteobubalina. The sequence continues at coordinate 1,455 of JAUEPU010000241.1, forward strand.
TGCATGACAGCAAGATCTTGCTCATGGGAGAGGTAATTTGGGTTTATCAGTGGTGAATCCAAAGGATTCGTGCTGTTAATGGTGACCTCCCCGCCTATATAAAAGAGATTAAAAACACTATAGAATGAAGAACAACGATGAACATACGCGATAATGGACATACTACGATAGTCGAGACAGTGAAATAATTTCCTGTTTCGGGTACGGGTTCTGAAAAAAGTCCGTTCTATGACAGACTCAGTCAGCGCTTCATATTTTGACTGGGTAAAATGCTACACACCGTAAACGCCAACTCGTAATGTGCTGTTTCATTCCCCGCACTTGGCTCTCCGTCGAGAGTATCCGCGTCGTCGGGAATACGAAAGAATCCTAATTGGTTTGCTATTCCTCCTGTCAAGAAACCCGTCTGATGAGCCTTCCACTCCGCTAAAGCCGCTGATTGAAAGGTAGCGTTTCTGAAATAGATATTTTCCATAGTTTCTCGTACTGTTAACGAAGAAGCTGACGGACGACCTAGGGTGGTCCGTCAAGTTCTTGCCAACGTCGGGAAGATGGAGCTTCGGTGTAATCCCCAGAGCTTTTAGTTCAGTTTTGTCGCCAATACCAGAGTGGAGGAGGATATGTGGAGTACCAATAGCACCGGCTGAGAAAATGATTTCCTGGAGATTCGAAGGTGCAAGTGTGTGTGTAGTTACTGGGAGTTCAAGACATTTCAGTTTGAGATCTTTGCATTGAGATGAGTCTATTTACCTCCTTCGTTCTGAGTAAACTCAACAGTATCAAATGTCGGTAGCCTGTTGGACTTGTTCTTTGATTGTGAAATCCGAGTGACATGCGCGTGGACTAGAACATGCAAATTTTGGTCTATCGATGTAAGCAGTTCCAAGATAGGACGTTTGCGAGCTACTTCGAGTACCATTTCCTATTGTGTACTGGGTCCATCCTGTCGATCTTCAGCGTCACTCAAGTCAATTGAATGGAACACCGTGAATCATTACCGATGCCTAGTTCGTATCCGGAGTTATGATCTAGATTGAATGGGAACTCGAGAGGAAACTCCGTCGTCGTATTAATAACACTATCATCCGTGGCACGTGGGTATCCGGGTAGAGAAACGGCGTTAATACCATCGAAGCCATGGGCCGTTGGATCGAACTGCCCAGAAGTGTTGTGGCGATCAGACGGGGTGACGAAACGTTCGTTCTGTTGTTAATTGCCAGCTCAAATGAATACAATTAGTAAACGGAGATGAAGAACTAGCCTCTCTCATGTACGGCTGCAATGCCTCCCATCCCCAACCAGGGTCCCCGCTGATCTGGGCATAGCGGTTGTAGTCTTGAGATGATCCACGTGTATACAGCATATAATCTAGGGATGCCTCAGCTTCCAGATCTATCCGGTCGGCATTTTAAACGGACTTACTGACGGCACTGCTTCCTCCTAATCCAAAACCTCTCGGGTATGAAATAGAACGTCCCAGCAATCCAGTTTGTTCAGTTGTGGTGAAATTCCAGTCCCACGCAGTTCCAGAGGATACGTTAGGGGAGAAAAAAGGGACTTGAGTGAGGAGTGCGTCCGCCGTTCTACAAAAGACGTAAGATGTGGGGTAGAATCGAACAGAATGCACTTACGATCCGCCTGCTTCGAGAACCAGGACAGAAATATTGGAGTCCTCTGTTAAACGATTTGCGAGGACATTTCCGCTGTCCCGCCTTTGACGCAAAGTAAATAAATAGTTATGTTTCAAGCGAACGAAAAACGAGCCTCCGATGATAATAAAATCAAAATCAAGAGTTGGCAGCTCATCAAACCGCTCATATATTGCACCAAGCGCGCTTGAGCATAATACAAGGAACAAAATGAGGGAGAAGCCCATAGCAATGAATGGTGAGATGCCGAAGATTATCGACGGTCTTTTCAATGCATTCTGGTCCTAAAACTCCCGATTGATCGAGGTATGAACCTGGCGGAGGAACAGCATAAAATGATCCTTAGCGAGAGTACAGGATTTCCGAGAAGAGCTGAAAGGAGCGAGCTAGCATCATCTGCAGCGGAGTCATCAGGCACTGTACCTCTTGGATGTGAATGATTACGGACACTGAGATACCGGCTAACATAGAATCCAGCTCGGAGAAAAATGCAGAATCATGTAGCTGAAATTTTCTCTTTGCGTGAACAGCATCTGGAAAGCCACCGCTAAGCGCAATGTATCACGCTACTCCTTACTTAACCCACATGTACCAGTCAGGGACGGCACAGGGACCCGGAGCCGATCACGCATTTTACAGTGTGATTACCGTGATACTCAGTGAGTCTAATGGGCCAGTGTAACGATCCGTTGGAATAGCCCCAGGCAGTCTATTGAAGAGACCGCAAAGAGACCGAGGGTGAACTATAACATAGTTGAATTTCAAATGAAAATTTCGAAAAAATCACCGTGTGATCCAGACCTGCGCACGCCAGATGGATTCTTAGTCTAAGCTTTGGCCCCGCTACGACGATCTGAATCATTGCTGAGCCACACCATACGTCGTAACGGGCAAAGATGCGGGGATATAGTACTCTTCTGCTGTGTACGTCTACACCGCCACCCGTCTCTTCAAATTAAACACCACTGTTCAATTCTATGAGATGTGGGCTACTTGAGCAAAATTCTACGTATCTTTTGTGATATAATTTGGCTGACCCGTACGATGTAGGTGATGACTAGAGACTTCTTGTCATCGTGGACCTGTAAAAGACTAGTGAATGTTGACTCAACGGCCATCCCACTATACCTTCCTCTGTGTTAATCCGATATTCTACCATGACCCGTCAGCCCGGTGCCATTCCTTATTGCGACTCGCAGCACCCAAACTTGTTTTCATAGCTACTCGCGGAATTGTTCAAAATTAGTTCTTAATCGAATGATACAACACATTCAGTGTCATTAGCCTTACGAGAAGAGAAGCAGGCTCCGGATTCATAGAACTAGCCTTGGCATGACATGGCACATCCTGCACCAACGACTATCCTGCCCGAATGAGATCCGCCGCTCTCTCAGCTATCGCGTACACTGGCACCTGAGTATGCCCTGCCGGAAGGAATGGCTAAGAAAGAACCAACACCTCAGTACAGCCTAGTATCAAAAAAACTTTCGCGAAACAGCTCACCAAAACCGACGCATCAACGACTCTCACGCCATTCGCACCTTTCAACTTTAAATTCGGGTCCACTACCCCCCAATCAGCATCGGCAGGTGACATACTCGCGGTACCTATTGGATGGAAGATACTCCCTGTGCCATCCCTGATGTCACCCTCGGCCGTGTTCGTTGCTTTGCCGAGGATATAGTCTTCCCACACCGGGGCGGTGACAAATTTCTGTGCACTAGTAATAGCGTATTGCATAGTTGCCACGTCCTGTTGATGAGAAAAGTAGTTCGGGTTGATCAAAGGCGGTTCCAGCGGATCCGTGCTATTGATCGTGAGGTTCCCACCTGTGATTACGAATATGAAATACGTGCACAAGGACAGGAAAAGAGAACATACGCGATAGTGGACATAGAACGACAGTCGTGACTGTAAAATAGTTCCCTGTGTCGGGAACGGGGCCTCGAATTAGTCCGTTCTGCGAAAGGATAAATAGTAAGCTCAGCACTGGTTGATCGAAGAACCCACGCACCGAAAATATGAACTCATAGTGTGCTGACTCGTTCCCCGCGCACGGCTCTCCGTCCACGACAGCCACGTCATCAGGAATACGGAGGAAGCCTGCCTGATTACCAACTCCCCCCGACAAAAAACCCGTTCGATTTGCCTGCCACTCCTCCAGGGCCTCTGCCTGGAAAGTCTCGTTGCGGAAATAGATATTCTCCATAGTGTCTGTGCTGTTGACGTAGAAGTTGGTAGCGAATCGTGGGTGGTCGGTCAGGTTTTTCCCCACGTCGGGAAGGTGGAGGACTGGTTGGATTCCCAGGGCAGTAAGTTCGGAGCTGTCGCCGATGCCTGAGTTGAGCAGGATGTGTGGAGAACCGATGGATCCTGCAGAGAGGATGATCTCCGTGAGGTTTGACGGTGCAAGAATTTGCATCGTTGCTAGACAATGCACTTGTAATCAGCTGCTGGTGCTGGGTATTCCAGGGAACCAAATTACCTCCATTGTCCTGCGTGAATTCGACGGAATCGAATGTTGGCTTTCCGCAGGATGTGCTATCTGACGAGAGAATTCGGGTGACATGTGCGTGAATCAGGACATGTAGGTTTGGTCGGCCGACGTACGCGGGCCCAAGATAGGACGTCTCAGAGCTGCTCCGAGTTCCGTTTCCAACAGTTAATGGTGCCCAACCTATGGACGTTCAGTACATTATATAAAGAAATTCATCTGAAAAAAAGTCCTACCAATACCGAGCGTGTATCCAGAATTATAATCCAGATTGAACGGAAAATCATCAGCTAACTCTTCTGTCGCCTGAATAACGAGACCATCCGTTCCGCGTGGGTACCCCGGAAGAGAAACAGAGTTGACACCATGGAACCCATGAACTGCGGGATCAAATTCTCCGGACGTATTGTGACTGTCCGCAGGGGCGACGAAGCGCTCGTTCTGTCGTGGAGTCAAGATGAAATGCGATCAGCCAGGACGAAAGGTGCTGCTGACCTTTAGAAAGTACGGCTGCAAAGTGTCCCATCCCCAACCAGGGTCACCACTGATCTGGGCATAACGGTCGTAATCTTGTGATGAACCACGAGTGTATAACAAATAGTCTGGTTGTGTATCAGTAACCGTCACTTCGCGCAAAGGGCACAGGGACGTACTGATGGCACTACTTCCTCCCAATCCATATCCTCGAGGGTAAGAGATGGAGCGCCCGTTCAGACCAGGTTGCTCGGTTGTGGTATAATTCCAGTCCAATGGTGTGTCGGGGGATGCTTCAGGACAAAAGAATGGTACTTGAGCGAGGAGCACGTCCCCCGTTCTGTAGAGAAAGTCAACATTGATCAGTTTCAAAGAGGTTGCACCTACGATCCACCCGCTTCGAGGACGAGAACAGAGGCATTGGAGTCCTCTGTCAGACGATTCGCGACGACATTCCCCGCCGTCCCGCCTGGTGCTTGGAGTTAACGAAAGTGCATTCCGAGAAGAATAGTGAGATGAACCTCCGATGATGATAAAGTCAAAATCGAGAGTCGGTAGCTCATTGAGTGTTTCGTATATTGCACCAAGTGCGCTTGTTGAACATAATATGACGAGGGAAAGGGAAAAGAGGCTCATTAGCCGCTGGTTGAGAACTGGTTGAGTCTAAAGGTTTTAAAGGCTCATCAAGGTCCCGCTTGATCGCGATGCCGGCTGGCACAGAGTATTCCACAACGAAAAAAACAGAGCTATGAATCATCAAATGAGTGTACACGGCGCAAACTTACCCCCGCCAGAGTGCTGATTCTGATGAACGCACGCCGATGAGGGTCAGCCGGTGGGTCTGGGGTTCAGCGGTACAACGAGGAACGAAGGCCTATTACACATCGCCAGGAACTGCAAAGTTCAGGGCACGGTGGGCGAAAGAGAAACTGCCTTGGTCGTGTCTTGAAATGATGAGAATCTAGCCTTGGATACTGCGTCTTGTGAGTCAAAGAACCAGAAATACGAAAAGTAGAGCATACATGGTAGTAGTATTCGTGTGTATTGGACATGATAATCGCCTAGCTAAAGGACGCATGGATAAGATTGCGACACATGGTGGTTGAAAGCAAGATCAGGATTGCGACAAAAGTCCAGAACAAAAGTGGTAATGCGATTTTCATTCACGGTTCATATTCACACGATACGGCGGGGACGGCAAGCCGCAGTGGTACTGGATTCTCCTGCCACCGGCAGCAACAGCAACAAAACAGAACGCGCGGCAGGCCCTTTCCAAGTTTATCGTTGACCGTTGCCGAGTGAACTCAGCCATTACGCCTATCGACATGACACATTGCAATATGACATGTGGTGCAGGCTGCTTACTCTGCTCGAGACTTCCGATAACACTCGAGGGCGTGAAGGCCGGTGCGAGATCCGGCAATGAGGGAGAGCAAGCCGGATGTGCTACACAGTGAAAATCGAGGCACTCGAAGGTGCGGGGAGAAAGGGCTGCCCGTGAATCTTGAGGCCTGAGGCAGCAATGCTCAATTAATGTGAAGACTTTACTGCACGCCAAGCACATGTGATGAAATCTGTGAAAGTGCCGAGAGTTATCGGGGTGTGGTTGACGGAGCAAAGAGTAGGAGACAAGAGAGGAGGCCTTGAGGAAGTGAGAGTCGTTGATGGAGAAATCAAGGATGGAATCGATGAGCTGTTGGGGTAACTTAGTGAAGCAAAACATCTCCTTCTTTGCTCGAGCACAGCAAAGGAGAGTACCTTTGATCCTCCAAAACGCTGCCACTATGAATGATGACGTTAGGTGGAATGCACGAGCCGGGATTCCGATCGTTGTCTTCGACAAGAGTAGCGGAGGAAGCCACTTCTGTCGCCAAGAGGGGGTTATCCCCATCGTTGAATAGGTCCAAGGATCGCCGTTGTCGTGTAGACTGACGGCGACCATATATCCAGTCCTTGTTCATAGAGGCATGGAAGATTATATATATTATACTGACAATCAAAAATTCTTTGCACAAAGGAGATGAAAAGATGTAGCCAGAAGTATCCTGAGAAGAATACGTACTCGAGCAGAAACCCGTTTGTCTCTCGGCGCCCGACTGAGATACGGAAGCCGCGTTATTCAGAATTTGCCAAGCACCTCTCGTTGGCCTCCGCCGTCATTTTTTCATGCCGTCGCCTGGAAAGGTATGTAGCTGTACGGCGAGTAGCGGTTGTTGAGTCGCGTCACATGTTATGGAGCTAGGACCACGACCGACTTCTCAGCTATGAGGATTCAGGATTAGCCATGAGCATCAGAATACCACTGATACGATACTTTAACTCACCATATCATGGTGAGCAATTTCTGCTTTCTCGGCCTACGTATGAAAGGCAGTGGTGGCCATGTGGGCTAGCGAGTCGTGATGGTGACAGTGTAAGCCTCGGATTCAGCGCAGAGCCTCAACTTTCTTGACCCTAACCCTAGGAAACCGGATCGGTATTCTAGTCCGAATATGCCGAATCCTCCTTTCCTCGTACCACCATGACACGATTCGTGTCCTCAAACAATGGGTTCACAGAGTGGCAATCAATCCCTGTCCTCTCGTCGTTCTTCAGGGAGAACCATTGCCTGCACGTTAAGACGGCTGAAAGCGCCATCAAGGAAACAGGCAAAATAAAATAACCAGCACGGACCTCATTCCAACCTCATTCACCTGCTCTTGCACATGCATCCTTACGAGCAGCAAACATGTTGTTTCGACGGCAATTAATTCTACCATAGCTTCTATGCAGGTTTTTCGCACACAGCTCTTCTAGCGTTGATAGCATTCACATTCGACCTGGGAAAATTCGCTTCTATGCGCGTGTCATCCACTCCGTCATCCTCACGCTAATGACGTCGACTGTGGCTGGCACCTGCACTACCATGGGTGACTCTCAGAGTATAAAAGGCGCGAAGATTTGACAACCCTCATCGCCCAAGTCTTCCCCCTACTCCTATCATCTATAGCTTTCCACGCCTTCTGTCGTCCAACTAAGCCCTACCACTATGCACGTTACCGTTAACGCTGCTGCCGTCGCTGCGCACACGCACAACCATCACTGTTCAATGCCAGGGCAGTTGACGTACAATACCCTGTTCCACGCTGTTCCGCTCTATAGCTAATGTCGAGGACAGGTCGACGTACCGGTCCCCCGCGACCTCACTACAGAGGAGGTTCCGACGATGGAGGCGTCGAAGTCCAATGACAGCAGCTCCGGACATGACCACGACAAAGATCATGGGAAACGCTCGAGGAGACATGGAAGATGTGATTTCTTCTGCACTGCACTGCACTTCTCTGATAAACATATGCGTAGGAACTCGTAAGCTTGTCGAAGCCCTGAGAGCGAAATTTATGAGATGGACTTCTCATTTTGAGTGTTTTGGGCGCTCGTCTAGATGGATTGTTGCTTGTTTCACCCGTCGTTGTCATGGATGAGATTTATTTACGTCGGAAATATATCCACTCTCATCGCCGTCTTCAACCCTGCTGCCGTTGCGTTCGCTCTCATGATATCCGCACTCACAGAGCCCCTGCCAGAGTACGTTACTTCGTACTGAGTTGTTCTGCTCTGATGTCCAATATATAGCTTTGCGGCACCCTGGAAGAGGTCGTGAAGGTCTTCCGCTACGGCAGCCATAGTTGTCAAGGACTGTTCATTTCGTTGCGTCGACGTGTGCGACTGGCAAACCGCAAACTTTATGTTTAGAAATTTTATTTTTCACGCCATCCTCGCCTAGACCCACAACCGATCGTCTTCTATATCTGAGTGCAAGCTCACGATACGGACGAATCGTGTATTACGCTATTTATACTAGTGCCCACACCACAATCCGCGAGGAAACAGCCACACGATGCTTCGGATATGAAACCCTATAAAGCACGAATCCCCATGGATAATAATCGACTCTCGCCCGACATCTGACACATTCTACATCGGCGCTCTCTGTGCGGGAGCATCATCAGCAGAAAGATACTGACGCGCTTGAGGCATCCGCGTATGGTCCATCGGATCCCAGTGTAACTGTTGGACCATATTTAGCAGGCACTATTACCACTAATGCGACGGCGGTCACTCAGTAACCCAAATATGCTAGCATACGGGCCGGAGGCTGAAATGGACGGTTCATAGGCCTCCGATGACTGCGCTCGTCTAGACCTCGTAGTATCAAAGGAACACTAAGGTACTTTTTGTGTCGTCTTTCTCGAGACAGACACTGATACGCATTACTTCACAAGAGCTGGTCGTTTCCATCGTCATGAGAATTGAAGTAGGCTGTTTCGTGTCTTGAGGGCGTTGCCGAGTTCAACTCTGCTGGCTTGCCATTCTATGGTCCCTCCAACGAACGTTGCACGAAAACCTTCAATACAACGGAAGCCGACGCTCGCTCCCGCTATGCTATACAGTTGGTCTTTCTATTTATAGCTACTCTGAGCCGGCATGTGGGCATACGCGTCGGGATTTGCTAGGACGCGCGCCATAATCGGATGCTTACGCGTTTCGATCCGTGCTTCACCTGCCGAGGCTGGGTATCGCCCATGCGATGCTCCTTTCCAGCTTCTCTGCACTTCGAAGGGGCTGATAGGTACCAGCAGCGCTCAATCCAGACTATATTTCAGTGTCTTGAATACGATTTCAGTCGCACACTTTCTTCATTAGGGACTATCACGGGAATGGCTCGGAGATGCGGGAGCGACTCTGTCGCGGGAAGCTGCTGTGTGAGGTGAATAGTGGTTCCATCGACAAGACGCTGGAAGTCGCGCTGTCAGGTATCCAAGTTTATTCCGACGAGATGTTAAGGAGGCTTCACGGTAGCATCTGTCTACAAAGTGAAGCATGGGTTCACACGGGTCGCAGATCTTTTTCGAAGTTAGCGCGCAGACGGACACTCTTGACCCTTGATTACTGGTGCGTGGCTTCATATCGCTAGTGTCCCTGTTGTTGAGAGATCTTTATCTCGTTCCCAGTCCAACGGAAGAGCTGTTTACATACAGCATGATAAGCAGCGGTGTTTTTGCAGGCAATGCACAAAGTTCCGGATTCCTACAAAAAAAAACTGTGTTTTGCGGACTTCAAGTGGAGACGACCTCCGACATCGCCGAAATTAGCCACAAGCGCAAAATGAAGTCCTTAAACCGTAGTTCGTGAGGAAGTTTAAATTTCCTTCTCCATCATAACAGCCCTCCCGTTCTCACTGCATCTATTTTATGCCGGCCTTCAAGGCTCGGCCTGGTTCACCTGCCGATATGTGTCCTTCCAGAGGGCGATCATTCACTTTGGCGCTAGCTTTGGAGTACATCGTGATGCCGTGAACAGGGCCAAAGCGACACACTTCATCCGGGGCTGGAACACTTTATAAAGAACGCATTGACTTAGGTGCTCTCCACGCCCAAATACCCTCGCACATGCTTCCTACAACCACAGTTTTGTTCGGTCTAGCGGGAGCCGCGCTTGGTTTCAACGCGTGTCAGCTCATAGCGGATAAAGTCTCCTCTGCGACAGATGTTTACTATCCTGGTGAGCATCAGGCCATTTCCTCGCGCGGTGTATGGCTTAGCTGACCTCCGGTAGGATCCTCTTCGTATGTAGCAGATAATGAGCACTACGCGAATTCAAGCTCGCAAGCCTCAAAGTGTAGCGTGGAGCCTGGGTCTGCTGAAGATGTCGGCGTCATTGTTCGTACTATCAGCTGTTTGCTTGTTTGTGCCTGGTACCTACTGTGATTCCAGCTGGCTATTTTAGGCAAGGCGAAGACTCCATTTGGTGTATGTCCCACCAAAGCGGTCCGCTTTTAATTATGTCTGAACGCCGCTTTTAGGTCAAAGGCGGGGGCCATGCCACGAATCAAGGCTTCTCTTCAACGACTGGTGTCGAGATCGCCATGACACGCTTCAACGAAGTCACTTATGACTCTGCGACACAGACGGCGGTTGTTGGTGCTGGTAGAATTTGGGACGATGTCTACGAGATATTGAATGCTCAAGGTGTCAACGTTCTCGGGGGTAGAGTAACCGGGGTCGGTGTGGCGGGTTTCACTCTTGGTGGAGGTATGTGTGATCATCATTCTGCAATAATATACATCCTGAATGGACGTTTGTTTGAAGGGTATTCGTATCTAAGCAACCAACATGGTCTTGCTATTGACAATGTGGTTGCATTCGAGCTAGTGGCGCCTAATGCGACTGTGGTGACCGTAACGGGAGAGAACGATCCAGACCTTTTCTTCTCGCTTAAGGTGCGTACTCTTCTCTCGGGTTTTCATTATTGTTATGAAACTATCATAACAGGGTGGTTTCAATAACTATGGTATCGTTACTCGATTTACCTTGAAGGCCTACCCACAGGGTCCTGTTTGGGTACGTGCAAAGCTTGAAATCTTGGTAGCCATGACTGATTAATATCTCTACTTCTAGGGAGGAGTGTCCACATATAATGCAAGCTATATATCCGCGTTCAATGCAGCCGTTGTCAAATTCTGTTCAGAGGTCACTGATCCTAAAGCTGCGATAGTCATAAATTATATATATACAGGTGGTCAGGTATTTCCCTTTTTTCCCCTACTGTCTGAATCCGTGGGTCTCAAGTTGCATTGTCGATAGATAATACTTTCCGCTCAGACGTTTTACGATGGCCCTACCCGTCCTGATGGGATCTTTGACGATCTCCTCGCCATACCCGCCTCGACCCAGAACGTTACAACTCGTTCCTTCTTTGACTTCGTCACATCCACAACATTCCCGACTGGACTGCGGTATACTTTGTTCACTTTCCGATTCTCAATAACATCACTAACGACTCACACTGACTAGGACTGTATACAACCATATCCCCACACTGGAGTACTCCGAGTCGACCGTTGAAAATATGGTCAATGAACTCAACGTCAGATTGCGTCTTCCCCCTTGAAAATTTTCTGACAATTTTATTTCGCTAGTTCTGGGGCCCGACGCTATCCCCGCACGGAGCAACTTCCGTCACCTACGCTGTCGAACCCTTCCTTCCAAGTCTTCTGACTCACGCCCCCGCGGGATCCTCTGCGTACCCGGGCTCGCGGGATCACGCCGTCTTTCCTAGTATCATCGGCTTGCAGTGGGAGTCGGAAAGCGAAGACGCTGTGTTTCTTGATGCTGCGAGACAGACTGTGGAGAAGCTTGGGGTAGCGGGCGAGACGATATATCCGAATTATGCGATCTATGATGCTCCTGTGGTGGAGATGTATGGCGAGGAGGGGCTGAAGAGGATGGAGGCTACGAGGGAGAGGGTGGATCCGAATGGTGTTATGTTGTTGACTGGAGGATTTAAGGTATAGTAAATATAATATTTCTAATAATTATAGTTATCATAGAACCCAACCTAATGACAAGCACTGAAGTCCTGCAGGACTTCACGAGTGTACATATACCAACACGTCCCCAAACCATGAGACCATTTGTTTTCCTCCTACTCGTGGGATAACAAGGGCTTGCCCTCAAGTATCACCAGTCCAGTTGACGCTAGTGTTGACGAATTGAAAGGTTCTGAAATAAAGGCCTAGAAGCTTGTAACCTTGTACACTAGAGGGTCGTCAACTCCACGGATATATGATTGTTAGGAAGTAGGTACTAGCTATTCATGAAGACGGAAACATATACGTGTCTCTGAATATCAATATCGAATATTGTTGAGCTATTTCCAGTGACTGTCAAGTTTTGTATATTCTGTGTTCGGAGCTTGACTCGAGGGCTTGGAGAATATACAGGGGATGGATCAAGAACGGGTCGACAGCGGGCTGAAGAGACTTCGACGTTATTGTCAGCGATCCGAGCACAGTTCCTACTTCAAATAAAACAGGACTAGGGAATTTTCGCCCTGATACCACGCGACGCGTCGGTGAAAATAAAAGATCGTGGGAAACTTTGACGCGTTGTTGACGTCACAAGGTTTCGGCATTCTTTTCCTTCCCGTATCCTCTTTCCTTCTACCACCCCTTCTCCTCACTTCTCAGTTAACGAATTCTCTCTGAGTCTTAGGAAGTTTCCCATTGTATGCTAGAGCTATATATCGATGGACTTTTGCTCGGTAAGGGGTAGGGCGGATGCTGAAATCGAAGGGGCGCAGGGCCTTCAGCGACTCACCTATTCTTCGTAATATTGGAGGAACCAAGGTGCTTTCTGTGTAGATTTTCTCCAGACAGAAGCTGAATTTTGCAGATGTGTTACTCCTCTATGTATAAAGAGCTGGTTGGTTCCATTATTACGAGAATTTCAGTACAAGCTTTAGCGAGCATACATTGAGTACACACAGGATCCAGTCAAATTCATTTACCTAGCAAGAACAAACACACCCCAGGCTGCAGTTAGATTTTCGCCTCTGGAAGTCGTCTTTTTCGCTCATGTCTTCATTTTTCGATGCAGTCCTTCTCTCTCGTGTGAAAAGCCTGTGAAGAAGCAAGAGAGACAAATGAATACCGTAGTTCTTGCTAGTCACTACGAGTCTACGACGTCAATCTGCACAGAGAAAAGGGTAGTTCCTGGCTCATTGATGCTGTAGAGAATGCCTATTATCTGGAAGGGCGATGCAGTAGAAAAAGGTAGCAATGATGAGATGAACGGAATTATTAATTGCGATCGGGAGTAAGGAAGACGGCTGTGACGTGACGCCATGGATTCGTTTCACCTCTTTCCTTCCTTCCTTCCACCACGACGACGGGGCTCGCTACGAGTGACTCTCACTACAATGAGAACGACGTCTACAACCGTTACCGATGATGCCCGCTGCTGCCGACGACGGAAAATAATGCTCTCGAAGCGAGGTCCTGATACCCACCGGTGATACGATAGATTGTCTTCCTCATGGTCCTAGTGATATCAAAGGTCGGTTTGACACTGTTATCACTGTTGAAAAGAGCTGAAGAAATAATAGCTATAGCATCCCCTTCACTGTCACTGCCAATCCGAGGCTTCCTCCGTGGACGTTTGATATCCCTGAATGGGTGTGCCTATCAGCTATGAGGACTCAACCAGCCCGAGAATCTGGTAGCGAAGGCGGAAGCGCATGTGGCAACGGCGGAGAAGCCGTTTGGTATTGCTGGGCTCGTGGTGAAGTCGAAGCGGACGGCATGGCGGACCTGGCATTGTCGTCGTCGACCGCGAGGGGCCGACCGGTGACATAGGGCTGTATACATTATCGGTTAGTTCATCGCGACGGGTGCGATGGTGCTGGGCTTCGTTATCCCTCTTCCTGCGTAGGAAGTCCGTGCAATCCTCCAGTTCGTGGAGCGGTTCTTGGCGCATTTAGTGCCAACGAACGTTGCGTTCCTTCGATGCCTCTTTATCGCGGCGGCGTTGTTGTGTTGTTGTTTTCTGAAGGTCATTTGGAGCCATTGCTCATATTCGCGAGCCTCGAGAGTTGACACATCATCTGGGGCATCAGCAGGGATATACGGCGTGCCGTCCAAGATTGCAAACAAGCGTTGCTCGCAGTCGAAGGGGTGTACAGGCGGCGCATGACTGTATACGACTGGTATGCTGCTCCTCCAGGCTGTCACTCTTTCGGTGACCGCTACGCGATCTCTCTGTTCCCAATGAGCTGTCAAATTTTGCCATCGAGTTTCATTCACTCACATGGACTCTCCCCCGTACGTGAGCATCACCGCGTCCCTTTCATACATCGGATATCCCATTGCCCTGGCCCTAAAAGCTCCCACATTTTCTATACCAAACAGGTCGATCTGCAATGTGGCTATCAGTGGCGATCCCTACATGGTTTGCCACTCTGCTGTGTCTACATTTGTACACGAACACGACACGGGAACCTCCCATATAACACAAGCTGATGCTTGCTCGTGTAGGACCCCACTATCCATATCATACTAGTTGGTTATTCTATATACCGGGACATCGAGCTTTACATGTCGCTGGCATCTGGGTACTGACGTCGCTACAGTTCGAATTCCGGAAAAAACAACAGTTCAAACCGTCATCACCGCCCTGATTGCCGTTAATCTTAGGGAGCGCCGCATCGGTTTCTTGACGTCGTTTAATTATGCGCTCAGATATACGCGTCGGATTCACTAGGGCGTGCGCTGTGATCGGAAGCTTACGCATTCGATCCGGCCTTCATCTACCGTGACTTGGCGAAGTTTCCCCTGCCACACGTCTTTCTCCTCTTCACTACTCTACTATTATTGATGTCGCCATGCTTTCCTCACTGTTCGAGAGACCATCCGGTATTTCACCGGTTTACTAAAGTCGGAGTTGATGTGGTAGTTGAGGGTCGAATTCTGTTGTATGCCAATATGTAGCATGCTAATGTTCGTCTTTGCAGGTGCTAGACTATTCGTAGTATTATTTTATCACAAGCCCAGACACTATAAAGAGTGGATGGGTACAAGCAACGCTCATAAGTAATCCATATCAGCTTTTGGTGTCTGTGAAAACGGTTTTAATCGCATGGCATCTCTATCAGGAACCATCATGAGGGTGACTCGGAGGCGGAGGAATAACTTTCCCGAAAGTTGCTATACGAGATTATTTATACCTACAAAACACAGCAAGTCGTGCTCTTGACCCTGAATCCCTAGAGTCTGCCAACTTCATAATGTCAGTGTTCTTGTTCACAACATCTCGCTTTCAGTCCAATTGAAGAGCATCGTTACAGCTGTTTGCATACCGCAATGCTTTTGTGAATGGTGAACGAAGGTTCGGACTTCGTCAAAACCGTGTTTTGCGGACTTCAAGCGCACGAGGGGGCTTCCTACATCACCGAAATGACCACAAACGCCTCGTCAGGTCCATAACGCATGATTTATGACGAGTTTTGAACCACTTTTTTTCATTACCACAGCTCCGCCCGTTCCCGCTACATCGGTTTTTCCCGTTCATCGAGGCTGGGCCTTGTTACTTGCCGATTTGCATCCTTTTAATGTACATTTTTTCATCTAGGCGCTAGCTTTTGATCGTGGACTGAAATCCTTTATAAAGGACGTGCTTGCCTAGGTACTCCCCACTACGTTCTCTGACATATGCTTCCAACGGTCACACTTTTGCTCAGTCTGGCTGGAACCACGTTAGGCCTTAACGTGTGTCAGAGTATTGCGGATGAAGTTTCGTCTGCAACAGATGTCTACTATCCTGGTGAGTATCAGACCTCCTCGCTGTGTTTAGCTAACCTCCAGTAGGATCCTCGTCATACAAAGCAGACAATGAGCACTACGCGATCTCAAGCTCGCAAGTCTCCCAATGTAGTGTGGAACCCGGGTCTGCTGACGATGTTGGCATTATCGTTTGTACTATCGCTTTTCTCATTCGTGCCTGGCTGCAATTATTTATTCTAGCTGAGTATTTTGGGCAAGACAAAGACGTCATTTGGTGTACGTTCCACCTAAGCTGTCCCCTTTAACTATGCCTGAATACCACCCTTTAGGTCCGAGGCGGCGGACATTCTGCAAATCGAGGCTTCTCTTCAACGTCCGGTGTCCAGATCGCCATGACGCGATTCAACGAAATCACCTATGACCCTACTACCCAGACTGCGGTAATTGGTGCTGGTAACATTTGGGACGATGTTTACGAGGTATTGAATGCTCAAGGTGTCAATGTTCTCGGTGGAAGGGTAACCGGGATAGGTGTGGCTGGTTTCACCCTTGGTGGAGGTATGTGTGATCATCATACTTCAATGATACATCTTGAATAGACACCTGTCTGAAGGGTATTCTTATCTGAGCAACCAATATGGTCTGGCTCTCGATAATGTGATCGCGTACGAGCTGGTAACACCTAACGGCACTGTGTTGACCGTAACGGGAGAGAATGATCCCGACCTCTTCTTCTCGCTCAAGGTTCGTGCACTTCTTCCATGTATTCAATATTGTTATGAAATTATTCCAAAAGGGTGGCTTCAACAACTATGGTATCGTTACGCGATTTAGCTTGAAGGCATATCCACAGGGTCCTATTTGGGTACGTGCACCCTTGAAATCCTGGTAGCCATGACTGATTAGTATCCCTATTTGCTTAAAGGGAGGAGTAGTGTCGTATAATGCAAGCCATATATCCGCGTTCAATGCAGCGGCAGTCAAATTCTGTTCAGAGGTCACTGACCCTAAAGCTGCGATGGTCATGACATACGCATACGCCAGTGGTCAGGTACTCATTGTCTGGATCTGCCGAATCCGTGTCTTAACTCGCAGTATCTATAGGTGTCACTTTCTAGTATGATATTCTACGACCGCCCTACCCCACCAGATGGGATCTTTGACGATTTTCTCGCCATACCAGCTTCAGCCAAGGACATTACGACTCGTTCCTTCTTAGACCTCGTCGTATCTGCAACATTTCCTACTGGATTGCGGTATGATTTGTTTATGTACTTCCGGATGTCTGCTAGCTTACTAATGGCTCACTGACTAGAGCTACATATAACCACATCCCCGTGCTCGAATACTCTGAGTCTACCATTGAAGGCATGATAAACGAGCTGAATGTCAGAACACACCCTTCTTCCAGGTTGGAAATTTTCTAACTATTTTCTTTCCTTAGTTCTGGGGCCCAACGCTATCCGCACACGGAGCAACCTCTATCATGTATACCCTAGAACCCTTCCTTCCAAGCCTTCTGACTCATGCTCCCGCGGGATCCTCTGCGTACCCGAGCTCACGGGATCATGTAGTCTTTCCTAGTCTTGTGAGTTCGCAGTGGGTATCGGAGAGCGAGGACGCTATGTTTCATGATGCTATGAGGCAGACGACGGAGAGGCTTGGGGTGGTGGGCGAAACGATATACCCGAATTATGCGATTTATGATGCCCCTGTGGTTAAAATGTATGGCGCGAAGGGGGTGAAGAGGATGGAGGCTACGAGGAAAAAGGTGGATCCTCATGGTGTGATGCTGCTGACTGGAGGGTTCAAAGTATAGTAGATACCGTGTTACTAATAAAGATAGGACCCAATAAGAGGCGTCGAAACCAGCATGACTTCATATGAGAGTGCGTATAGCGAGGGATCTGAAAACCATGTGCCCTCCGATTCTCCTTCTCCTCCTTCTCGTGAAGTGGAAAGGATTTGACCCCGAATATAACTAAGACGCTAGTATTAAAGAATAGAAGACTTCTGAGACCAAGATTTCGGACCCGTCGACTTCAACATGTATATACAGCTGTTCTCATGTAGTCAGGTATTCATGGAGACGAATATAGAATGCGTCTCCATATATTGAATGTCGCTGATCTTGAATTCCAGCTGACTTTCAAGTTCATATTAGGGGCCTAGGCCGAGGACTTTGAGAAGAATGGAAAACGAGTTGAGAACGAGCTTGAAATGAGATGTCGACAACACTGTGAGTAATCCGAGAACGGTTCCTCCTTCTAAGAATGTCGGACTAGATAGATTTCGCAGACATACGGTCTGATGTATCATGCACATGATGGAACGCGTCGGTCGAAATTAACGATCGTGGGAAATTTAACGTGTTGTTGATGTAAGCTACTGACGTGCCTTTCCCTCTCCCATATCCTCCTCCTTTCTACCGCCTATTACCCTGTCTTCTCATTTGAAATTTATTTCTCATTATTCGAGTCAGAAGGCTTCTAAATGCATTGTATATCAGTGTGATTTTGCTCCATGAACAAGGACACGGTACAATACGGCATTGTCGAGGGAACACTAGAGGCGGATGCTAAAGTGGAAGGTTCATCTTATGCCCTGGAAATTGTCTCTTGCTCCCCCCTTCAGTTATCTTTATAAAACTTATTAATTCGATAGTCAGATGGAAAACTGTCTATCTATTGTTGTTCAATCTCGACGTACGTTGTCATTTGTATCACCGCTGGCTTGCTACTCCCTACCATTTCTTCTACTAGGGATACGAGAACCTCCCATATAACGGAAGCTAAAGCCCGCTCCTGCGAGTCTCCTCCTTTTTACACTAGTCGGCTATTCTATTTGTCAGTACGCCAGGACTTACACATCGCCGGCATCTGGGTATACGCGTCGAATTTTCCAGCCCGTGGCACCTCTTGGCCGGAAGCTTACGCGTCTTAAGCCGTATTTTACTTGTCATGGCTTGGCATTGCCCCTGCCATGCGCCTTTCCAGCACCTCGGTATTTTTCCCATTATCATTCATGGAGCTTTGTTTTCCTCACAGATCAGGAATCGGCAAGAGACCATCCTGGATATCGCCATTTTACTTAATAATGTTCGAGTTGATGTGGTGTCGAATTTTGCCGTATGTCAGCTATCTGTAGCATGCTAATGATTGTTTTCTCAGATGAAGTATGCTCATAGTTCCTCTGTCACAGACCTAGAGTCTAGACATTGGGAAAGGGTTGATGGGCACAATCACCACTTGTAATCCATATTATCTTCCGATATCTAAGATAACGGCAGACCTTTTCTCTCAGCGACTGTCGCAAGAGTGACTCGTCGACGTGGGAATGGCTTCCTCCTGGAAGTTGCTCTGCAAAGGGAGTATTTTTGGTTATATCGACAAGACACCGAAAGTTCCACTGGCCAGACATCCAAGTTTTCCCCAACGGAACATCCAGAAGCTTCACCGTGGCAGACGTCCAAGAAAGAAGGTATTCACTTTGACTTGCAAGATGCCAAGAATTTTGACTCTGTTTGGAAGTCAGGCCACAGACAGGGAATGGCACTCCCGGTTGTGATTCTTGGTCAGTGCCAAAGCAAACCTTCCCGTTGCTGGTGTCCTCGCTAAGGACCGGTGTTTCTCATTTCGAGAGCAACTGAGGATCATCGTCAAAAGGAGAAGTAAATGGTTACTAGATGCGCGAGGCGATGCTCCTTGTTCCAACATCCCTTTTTGTTCCCACTATATCCGTTTTACCCCGACCTTCGAAGCCCAGCTTGGTCACTTGCTGACATCCTTTTGGAGTCAATTACTCACCGCAGTCGGGCACTTGCTTTTGTGCTAATATGTAATGTTGTCAACAGAGCTAAAACGAAATATTTCATCGTACTGAAATACTTTATAAAGGATGTGCTTGCTTAATTGCTCCCCACTTCGTTTTTTCACATATGCTTCCTACAGCCACAATTTTACTGGGCCTAGCAGGGACCTCACTAGGCCTCAACGCGTGTCAGAGTATTGCGGATGCAGTTTCGTCGGCGACAGATGTTTACTATCCCGGTAAGTATCGGACATCCATACTCTGTGTATGGCTAACATCTACTAGGATCCTCGTCGTACGTAGCGGACAATGAGCACTACGCGAATTCAAGCTCGCAAATCTCAAGATGTAGTGTAGAGCCAGGGAGTGCTGAAGATGTCGGCGTCATCGTTCGTCATATTACCTTTGTCTTCGTACCTTGTTTCAAAGAGTCATTCTAGCTAGCCATTTTGGGCAAGACAAAGACGCCATTCGGTGTACGTCCCACCTAAGTGGTCCCTTTCTGACTATACCTGAACGCCGTTCTTAGATCAAAGGTGGTGGACATGCTACGAACCAAGGCTTCTCTTCAACAACTGGTGTTCAGATCGCCATGACGCGCTTTAACGAGATCACGTACGATTCTGTGACGCAGACGGCGGTGATCGGTGCTGGTAACATCTGGGACGACGTCTATGAGGTATTGAATGCTCAAGGAGTCAACGTTCTCGGAGGAAGAGTATTCGGGGTCGGTGTGGCTGGCCTCACTCTCGGTGGTGGTATGTATGATGATTATATTTCAACGATCTAGTTCCTCATGTCTATCTACAGGTTATTCGTGGCTGAGCAATCAATATGGCCTGGCTCTTGATAATGTGGTCAGATATGAGCTGGTAGTGCCTAATGGTACTGTGGTGACCGTAACAGAAGAGAACGATCCAGATCTTTTCTTTTCGTTGAAGGTACATGATCTTTTATCGGGCGATTTTGTGATAAATTTATTATAATAGGGTGGTGGCAACAACTATGGCATCGTTACAAGGTTTACTTTGAAGACATACCCGCAGGGTGCTGTTTGGGTACGTGCACCATTGAGATTCTGTTCGCCATGATTGATTAGTATCTCTACTTACTTCTAGGGTGGAGTAGCTTCATATAATGCTAGCTATATATCCGCGTTCAATGCGGCGACAGTCAAATTCTGTTCAGAGGTCACTGACCCTAAAGCTGCAATGGTCATAACATATGGATACACAAGTGGCCAGGTACTTCACGTTGTTTTTCACTGCCCAAATTCGGGAGTCCTGAATCATACTATCAATAGGTATCCCTATCTTCCCAGATGTTCTATGACGGCCCTACCCCCGCAAGTGGGGTCTTTGATGATTTTCTCGCGATACCCGCCTCAGCCCAGGACATCACGACCCGTTCCTTCTTGGAGTACCTCAATTCTACATCTGTAGCCACAAATGCTGTGGGTGGATATCGGTGCGGCTTGTTTATTTCCAGCCATGGAGCTGCGTTACTAACAGCCCACTCTGACCAGGACTGTGTACAATCATATCCCCACGCTGGAGTATTCCGGGTCTTTCATCGAGGGCATCATTGATGAACTCAATGTCAGATTTCGTCTTTTTTTCTTCCCTGTAAAGGCTCTAATTTTCTTTTGCTAGTTCTGGGGCCCAACACTATCTGCTCACGGGGAGAGCCTCGCCATGTATGGTGTTGAACCCTTCCTTCCGAACCTTTTAACACATGCTTCTGCTGGATCATCTGCATACCCAAGCTCGCGTGATCATGTAGTATTTCCTACTATCGTCAGCTTCGGGTGGGTGTCAGAGAGTGAGGATGATGTGTTCCTTGATGCTGCGAGGCAGACGGTGGAGAAGCTTGGGGTGCCGGGTGAATCGGTATATCCGAATTATGCGATCTATGATACTCCTGTGGTGGATATGTATGGCGAGGAGGGAGTGAAGAGGATGGAGGCTACAAGGAAGAGAGTAGATCCTCACGGTGTCATGCTGTTGACAGGAGGGTTTAAAGTATAGTCGTGGAGGCAGGTGTCTATCCCTGTTGTTAAAGGATTAATTTTGCCATGAAACCCCTATTTGCATTGTCATTCTATTCCCCCAGATTGGAGGTGGGACACGACAAACAACTAGTAGGTTCACTTTGACAACGCCTTCAATGTACATCAAGGGTCAGCTCGACAAACAATAATTGCGGGAGAGCCATCATACTTCATGTATCGTCTAATCTCGGACCGTTTTACACTTTTGACATGAGTCTTTCGAAACAGTTTCAATCAGACCCTTTCCTCTTAAGTATGAACTATCGCGGGAGCTTCCCTTGGACGGTTCGGAGATGCGTGAGTGCATCGTCCTAACAGAGGCCAGTCCGCGGATGGATTAGCAGGACGCTCTGCCGTGAATTTCGGATGTGCTTTCTTACCGTTAGTATACTTGGAGTCGAAGATGGCTGTTTTTCATTTCAGGTTCAATTGAAGAGCATCGTTGAAAGAGAAGCAAAGCGGTGAGGGAGGAGCTGTACTTGTTTCACCAACTCTTCCCGTTCCCTCTGCATTTATCTCAGTACCCGCCCTTTGAGGCTCATGCCTTGTCACTTACCGATTTCCATCCTTCCAGAGTACAATGTTTCATCCGGGCGCTAGCTTTTGTAGTATGTAATCCCGTGGATGAGGCAGAAGGGGGATATTTCATCATGGATGGAAATGCTTTATAAAGGACGCACTTGCTAAGTGCTCCTCACTCCCAGGTTCCATCACATATGCTTCCTACAGCCACAGTTCTACTCGGTCTAGCAGGAACCGCGCTAGGCTTCAATGCGTGTCAGAGCATTGCGGATGTGGTTTCGTCTGCGACAGATGTTTACTATCCTGGTAAGTATCGGACATCCTTGCTCTGTGTCTGGCTAATGTCTACTAGGATCCTCGTCATACGTAGCGGACAATGAGCACTACGCGACATCAAGCTCGCAAATCTCAAGATGTAGCGTGGAGCCGGGGAGTGCTGAAGATGTCGGCATCATTGTTCGTCCTATTACCTTTGTCTTCGTACCTTGTTTCAAAGAGATATCTTAGCTAGCTAATTTAGGCAAGACGAAGACACCATTTGGTGTATGTGCCATCAAAGCGGTCCGCTTTTAATTATGTCTGAATACCGCTTTTAGGTCAAAGGCGGTGGCCACGCTTCGAACCCAAGCTTTTCTTCAACTTCCGGTGTCCAGATCGCCATGACGCGATTCAACGAAATCACGTATGACCCTACTTCGCAGACGGTGCTGGTTGGTGCTGGTAACGTTTGGGATGATGTCTACGAGGTATTGAATGCTCAAGGTGTTAACGTTGTCGGTGGAAGGGTAACGGGGATCGGTGTGGCGGGCTTCACTCTCGGTGGTGGTATGTATCGTGACTATTCTTCAATGATCTATTTCCTGAATGGATGTCCCTCTGAAGGATATTCGTGGCTGAGTAATCAGTATGGTCTAGCTCTTGATAATGTGGTCGGATATGAGCTGGTAGTGCCTAATGGTACTGTGGTGACCGTAACGGATGAGATCGATCCAGACCTTTTCTTCTCGCTCAAGGTACGTGTTCTTCTCTTGGGTATTCATAACAGTTACGAAATTATCAAACAGGGTGGCTTCAACAACTATGGTATTGTTACTCAGTTTACCATGAAGACACACCCACTGGGTACTGTTTGGGTACGTGTATTCTTCAAATTTTGATTGCCATAACTGATTGATGTCTCTATGTCTAGGGTGGAGCAGCTTCATATAACATTAGCTATATATCCGCGTTCAATGCAGCAACTGTTAAATACTGTTCAGATGTCACTGATCCGAAAGCTGCGATGAGCATGCTATATGCATACGCCAGTGGTCAGGTACTTCCCATTGTCTCCCGCTAAATCCGTGTTTCTGATGTCGCATTATTTATAGGAATCACTTACGGCTCTGATGTTCTACGATGGCTCTACGCCTCCAGATGGGATCTTTGACGATTTCCTCGCCATTCCTGCATTAGCCCAGGACTTTACGACTCGCCCCTACTTTGACCTCATCAATTCTACGCTTCCATCCACAAGTTCTGCAGCTGGATATCGGTACGATTTGTTTATTTCCAAATATCCACAACAACTTATGCTGACCAGGACTGTAATCAACCATATCCCCACGCTCGAGTACTCTGAGTCTTTCATTGAAGGCATCGTTGATGAACTAAATGTCAGATGATGTCTTTTTTCTGCCCTTCTAAAGCACTGATTCTCTTTCCTTAGTACTGGGGCCCTACGTTATTCGCGCATGGCGCGGTCTTCACCACCTACGGTATTGAACCCTTCCTTCCAAGCCTTCTAACTCACGCTCCAGCCGGCTCTTCTGCGTATCCGAGCTCACGGGATCATGTAGTCTTTCCTACTCTTGTGAGTTCGCAATGGTTGTCGGAGAGCGACGACGATGTGTTCCACGATGCTGTGAGGAAGACGGCGAAGAAACTTGGGGTAGAAGGTGAATCGATATATCCAAATTATGCGATTTATGATACTCCTGTGGTGGATATGTATGGTGAGGAGGGGTTGAAGAGGATGAAGGCTACGAGGAAAAGAGTGGATCCTTCCGGTGTCATGCTCTTGACTGGCGGATTCAAAGCATAGTAGTGGAGGCAGGTGTCTTCCTTCGTCATAGCTTCGAACCACAGATATTGAGCTTTCACATTCGTCCTCGTTGATACGTACTTATTTAGGTACCTTTTATCTATGTTGTCCAAGGAATAATATGCCTTACAGCCTTCTATTCCCATCGATCGGCAGTGGCGCATGACACACCATTAGAATGTTCGTTCTGACAACACCTTCAATGTATATCTCAAGGCTCAGCTCGACAGATAGTAATTGACGAGCCTGAGAGCCATTTGCCGAATACCACTTTATTCAAGGATGGTCTCTAACAGTTGGAATACGAAGACGCATCTCCCCGACGGATTGAATGTGTATCAGCGCTCACACTAGTGGGTCCCCGCGAAGCGAAAGGAGAGACTGTGAGGTATAGTAGATTGAAGAGATCAGGTGTGTATTCGATGAAACAATACGTCGATCGAACTAAGAGAATATAAAAGGAGTGTGAGAGTAAGAACGAGAAACATTGAGATGACATACAGAATCTACAATCCGTGATTATTTAACCACCAGAGACGGCGTATGTCCATGAAGCTGTACGTGTACCGCCTCCCTTGAGGCTCGATTATCTCAATAACCTAGAGCGCAGGGTAGACCATCAATGGTGAGTAACAAATACGGAAGAACAGGGCGCACCTTAGTCCAGTCAGTGAGCAACGCCGTCATTGAATAATGTCGAGAAACACCCGTCAGAGAGACAGAGCGAATGTGTATCATAGAACGTTGTTCGATCCTGACCTAGTGCGTCCCTTGATCGGAGTCGACGCGAGAGCCTCCTTCCTCCAAGCGGGGGTCATGACATACAGGCAATACTGAGCTTGACTGTGCTATCCTAGTAGATATTAGTATCACATACGAGGACAAAGATGGAAAACACATTAGGTACAATCCCCTAGCGATAGCCGGGGGGATCAACGTGTCTGCAGACCCTCCGAGTCATTTTGTCAACGCGAATATTTGGTCGTCTTGGACGTTTGTTGACTCCTTTGGTAGCGTCTATATGATAGGGATACCATAATGTACTATCGTGGGTTCTTTACTGTCGAGAGTATGAGCCACACAGAAGGACAGGAAACGGAGACGCAGAAACCAGACTCCGTGACAACCAAAAACTCAGTCACACTGTGTGACTGCGACCGTCATCCCACTTTACGCAACGGATAATTACCGGCATCTACACTGCCACGAAAGATCTGCAATCATGATTACCCGAACCGGGTAATTGCCGGCAACTGCATCGCCACCAAGATTCTCAGGTTCGACGTACGGACAGGAGGTCCTGTGCATACACAGTACTCGAAATTGAGTGGCTGGGTGAATAGAGAATTTTTTTTGGAAAAATATGAGTTCTTCCTTCGTGTCTTTCGCCCTCTGAAACCAATACTGGACCTTGAGAGTCGATCACTTTGATAGTACTAATGTGAACAAGACTCGATGGCGAGTTGTGATCTTGTTATTTGGTGGGCCATCAACTTTCTCTCTATTTACTTCTGCCTCAAATCAATATATCGCAGGCTTCAAAGTGTAATTACCGATCCATTTCGATCAACTCGTCGATCGCGCACCGAGAAAACCCCTTTATGGAGTCAAATTCTGCAAAAGACCCATGTATTTTTGCTAGCCAGCGGAAAGGTCAATGGTGACACAGTCAGTTTCGATAATAAACCAGAGAAATAATTCTCTGTCTGAATAGGAAATGAATATCTCTCTTCCGACTTGTCTCGATCAAACCCGGCTCATCGACAACAAAAATATGATAGTTGTGCTTGAAGGATTCCTTTCTTCTGAGATTAATCCTGAGATAAACAGAAGAGCCACCCGTCGAGTAACCATACCGGGAAAGGAAGAGATAAATTTCTACGAGCTTTCCACCCAAGGAAAAATGTCAGAATTCTGGGGTTGCCATAATACTGACGGGCGGCAACGAGAGGAAAAAATGCGGGAAGGAAGGGAAGCTTCATTACCCGACCAAGGAGACGTGCCGCGGGACAATGCAAACGGAGCGTAAAAACGGACGAATTTCTTGGCATAGGGTTGCAAATGAACTTCCTGGCTGTGTGATGAGGGCCCGCTATGAGTCATTCAGGTCGAGGAGTTGTCAGGGTACTAGAACAATTTAAGTTACTCCCAGAGAACTCCCACCTGGGGCTAAATAGCATTAGACGGGCTGCAACACTGGGTGGATACAGGCGTTCATCTTCCGGCTGTATCTGATGAGAGGATGATAAAAATTTGTGCAGCGAGCTCCCGGATGCCGGCGGACAATCGTAGATCAATTCTGGACTGCCACACAACTGTAGGTATCCAGCTCTGATTATTCAACCGATCAGTGTCCGGGTCCGGGTCCCTGAAGGAAGCCTGAGCCTTCGTGTAGGCCGACTATCGACCTTTTGCCAAGCCCATACGGATATTGCGACCTGACACACAGCACCGTTGCCTCTGCATGCCATCTTCGTGCGGCCGTGCCCTCCGGAGAAATTTATAAAGCCGTTCATATAAATCTCTGGAAAATAAGCCCGTCAGTTATTCAAGCTACACGTTGATCTAAAATGCCTCGTTGGTCGCAGCATGCTGAGGTGAGTATGCAGTAGTAGACCGCGGCCTTGCTGAACCTATTTCTTTCGCTCAGGACTCCTTTCGCCTTCCGGAAGGCTTTAAAAGGATAGGGTATGATGCGGATACTATGAGGTATACGTTCACGGACATACATGGGAGGCTGTATCGGAGCGCGCCTGGCGAGGAGTATGGTACGCTGATGCCGGTCGCTTTTTTCTGCGTCGACGGATAGGCCCGAGGCGTTCTCAGGTTCGCCGCCTCCTTCTTTTCCCTTCCACGTCAGTATAATTTCGAGTCACCACAGATGAAAAACTTCCGAAGGTCGAGTCAACTAGTCCAGCTCCAAGGTTGACGTTTAGCGACTTCCTACCTCCATCTGCTATGACGTCCGCCACGTCGTCCTTGGACCAGTATACGCCAGCCCCTCCGCCTAGTGCATATCTGACTGGTGCAGCACGGACGGCACTTCCGAAAATGCAGGGCGTCGTGCAGAGCATCCATAGGAGCATCACGTCTGCGTATACCAAACGATCAGCAAAACATGTATCACCTCCTACTCCTCAAGTGACACCTTTCACTCTTAATCCGCCGCCTTCATATGAGGAAGTAAAGGTCTTATCCTCAAATACGGCTGGTCGAGTTGATGCTGGTGTTGACCCATCGAAGGGTCCTGAAACCAAGGCTTAGCGGCTAGTCGACTTCATATGGCGGTTGGGAGGTAGCTAACGTTTGTGGGGACGGAGAATAGCTGCGTGGCTATATATTGAAATTTTCCCAGATCCTATTCACTGTCGGTTTTCGAGTTTTCCAGTAGGCCTACGATTTGAAGAATGTAGAAGGGGCCGGAAACGGATGAGACTATTTAAATTTTTGTCAAATATTAGAGCTCCTATAATAGAAAACACAAGAAAATTCCCGCTCAGACTGGGCGTAATAGAATGCGTCGATGTTAAATTGGATTGAAATGACCGTGGGAACTTTGACGCATTGTTGATGACTGTTGATGTCAGAGCCTCTTTCTCCCTGCCATCTGTGTCAGTTAACGAGTTTCCCTCTAAGCAAAGACTTGACGTTTTATGCTTGCATGCTCTATTGAACGCATGGTTGATGCAATTTATTCGTAGAAAACCAGTCGTGAGCTACTGGAAGTTGGACCTCGGTGAGTTTTCCTCGCAATGTGAACACATTTGATCTCATTATCGTCGCTTTAGGCAACCTCAAGGCTCCCATTTTCTCACCACGTTAACACAAGTCCGTCCATCCTGCAGACATCACGGCCAAGACCAGGACTGTCGTGAGCCATGCTACATTCAAATTACCCAGTATCTATTTTCTCTCACATTCTCTTCGATGGCTATTGACCAACAATACTTACAGTGCCCACTATTAGACGCGGCGTCGGATTCTATGTCTGTTTTCATCCCTATCTGACGTTCAGTGCAGAAGCGGACTTTCCATATCATGCAGTATGCACGGCGGAAGGGAGGGTTACCATCACGAGAATGCCGGCGATAATCGCTTAAATAATGACTCTGCGCCCAGTTCCCTTGGTGCCGCCTCTTTGGCTGCGACTTGAATGCTTCCATCCCTTGTCTCGCAACCTGCGTAACTTCTCTCTGCTCTATACCTGGGCATGAACTTTCGGACCTATTTCACTCAAGCGAGCGCCTAGAGAAGATGAGGTACGGGCGTGCCGATCTTGAACAAAGGTTCGAATTTCTGCGAACGCACGAGAATGTCTCCGAGAACACCGAGATAGCCGTAAACCGGCCACCAATGCGTCATCAAACTATGGTCCATCAAACTCCGTCTGTTACTAGGGCCGAAGGAGAATATCTAAAAAAGATAGAATAGAATATTTATTCTTATGGGCGTTCATTTACGAGCGGAGGGAACCTGTAGATCGCCAAAATACCAACTTCCCGGTGCCGTTATCACTGCCTTTCTCCCTTGACGGGCGTTCTGCTGTCAAACGCGGTCACATGTACGATATGCCGAATACGACAGCAGCGCGCATCTGATCGGCTGGTGTTTAGCGCTACAGCTTACAGCAATACTGAAAGTGTGTTAGACTGCGCCCGACCTGCAGCTGTTCCTTCAACACCAACCACTCGGTCGTTTATTACCTTTCGTATACATAGAATTTCCGATGGGTAATCAATCCAACAATTCGCGCATTTCATTCTACAGATGTGATTTATCGGCATGTGTTTCTCTGGCGCTTCCTTGCGCTGTTTGATACGCACATTTTACTAAACAATCTGTTCTAGTTCGTATCGGGATTGTGCCCGATTTATCCGGGTGCCTAGTTTGTTCGTCCGATGGCCTCACCGATAGGGACGACAACCATGCTGCTCCATGCTTCAATCTGATCTTTGACGAAGAAGAAATGTGATATATATGTCCCACTGCCAGGTCACCGAATCTTTGCCCCCTTAGTGATATGTTCTCCCGTGCCGTTGTTGAGCGTCTGTGAGCGCCTACAGGTACTCTTAATCCAGTTATCTGTACTCAGTACTGAAGTATCGAAGAGGCTCAAATCGAAGAAGCGGTTTTTTGTATGCCTCAGAGCATTCAAAGGAGGTCGGTCGATAACTGTCTGTTCAATATAGTATTACAATGACTGTCTGGTGCAGACATCTCGTTGAAGCGCATGTCAGGGGGAAATCCGGAAAATGGCCGTGTGTATCTTGAAGCCATGCTCAAGGCTGGTGCCCTTGAAGGCCAGATATACGTCGCAACAGATGACGAGTTAGGCAAACTCCGCGCCGTAGCTTTGCTCTTCCCCCCCGGACGACGTATGTTCCAGAGGTACCATTCGGATCGTTTATAACGTCATCCTACTGATATTATGCTTCAGCGACGCTCAACGCAAGTACTGGAATACATTCTGGCAGTTATTAGACTCGGAAACGCAGGAATGGTAGGATCAGGTATGGAGCATTCATCAGCATGAGTCGAAATTCGTAGCTCAGACATTGATCCATATAGTTCAAGGAGAAAATGACCCAGGTCGAGAACGAGATCTTTGGAGTCAATGTAAGGATGATAATTTATTCCTTTATCGTACTAACCCGAGACAGGGAATCCTAAATTTGTGGTGGGTTAACCTTATGGCGACCGATCCAATATATCAGCGAAGGGGTCTTGGCTCTGCGCTTATTTCTAACATATGTGACCTAGTGCGTATAACAATCCCGTTGTGGTGTTTCAGCGGTCGATTGGCCATTTCTTATAGGCGTCAAAGCATGAACCGCAACGTGACATTGGTCTTGCGACGCAGAGCAACGCGAACGTACTGAACCCTCTTGATTGATGGAGCGATATTTCTAACCTCCTTTTTAGAACCAATGGTACCAGAGTCTCAGTTTCAAGGAAATAAAATGTGTCGAAATACCTTCTAAGCCATTTGGAGATCACTTTCCTTGCTATATGCTCTCTCGCCCCTGTTGAGTTATCGACTCGGTATTATGAAATAATTCTGAAACCAGTCGTTGTTCGTTGACACCGCAATAAATATGTGAACTAATCTGTACACTGTCCAATATCCCAAACCTCACTATCCATTACTTATTACCTACAAGTCACAATCGAGCAACGGAGCCGTTGTAGAACTTAGGGCCTCTAAAATTGATAGGCCGAAAAATCGAAATCAAACACCTGAAAGTTCCTAAGTACCTACACCCGGCCCGCAACGTGGTAGACCAAAGCATGGAAGGTTTTCACAGCACTGACGAGATTGGTCTCATCGGAATAACTCACTATCACCTTACCACTGCCGATTCTGACAAATGCTTGTGGTGAATACCGCGAACTATCGGCCATTCGGCATGACATCGGGCTAGTTTTATACAGAGCTGGTCCAGAGAGAAAAGGCAGACTTCTTCCAGTACGATATTACTCTAACAAGTCGACTTTTTCCTGTTGTGATTCGGGCACCATGTCTGTGGATTCTGTCTGCTCTGGATCCCTTGACCCTAAGAACCTAATAGAAGACAGCTGAGAAGCCATCTCGTGCGTCCATCCTTGTCCTGATGCCACTCGAAAAATGATAATTTGTGGCGACATGGCCTGTATTCCGATGGTCAAATCATGTTGACTAAGGGAGCCTGGATCTGTACTCACGCCAAAGGTTCCCCAAACAAACGTGAATGCGGGTGCTACATCCATGTTCCTTCCATAAGTAATAGCAAAGATGACTCCGAAAAAGCTGTAGGGAAGCACAGATTCCACGAGAAGGGCAAGTATTCCGGTGTAGATTCTGACTGTATCGTCGGTGGGCTCCAGTGTGGCTTTTAACTGATGTCGAACATTGAGTATGCGTATGACAATGAGTGTCGTGACGCTTGCATTCAATGCTACAGATAGAGAAACCCATAGAACCCCAAAGTCAACTGTCTTTCCTCTGAAGAAGTTACTCCCAGGTACCGCGCTTTGCACTGTAAGCAATATCGCCATGACTTCACCCTCGCTCAGACAAATAAAGCAATCACGATGAAGGATCATGCACACCTAATGCACTAAGATACAGAATCAGAGGACAAATAATGATTGAAAACGTGGAATTCCAGATGATATAGCACCGATATAACTGCAAAGCATCATCAGATTCGAGGACCATCCGGTGAGAAATAGATGCACAGACGAGAAGGGCGTCACCAAGGAAAAAAGATATCTGAGAAGCTACTGTTCCCAGCGTCTGCCACCATACTGCACTATTGGCACCGAGATAACCAAGCGGTCCTCCGACGGCGTCGCGGTGATCAATCCACATAAACTCTGCGAATACAATATTGGTGAAAGTCGAAATGGTAAGTAGAGCAAGCAGAGCGCCCCCAGCTACGAGGTATAAGCTATGTGCAGGAGACCGTGCCCTCCCTGCGACCAGGAAGAGGTACACTGAATGGAAGTACATATAGAAATCTATCCCTGATCATACATATTTCAGTAATGTATGCTTGTAACTCAACCAATTCCCCTACTCACCGTAGAGGAAAGCCTTGAAGAGTATTCCATAGTATACTGAACGCTCAAGAGAAGAGCTATTGTAGGAGTCTGCCATGGTATAGAATGTATCCGAGAGATATCTGAGAAAAGGACAGGTGGAACATACGCTCTGCAGCCGACATGACTTTTGTATCCGACTAACAGCAATCTAGATCGACGTTCAAGCTTCCGTAACCAAGTACGTGTCACTCAATTGCCTTTTCAAGCCCATCTACAAGCTCGGAAGCAAGCCAACGACACGATTTGAAGATGTTCCTCTTATTGATGTTCACAGAGTATGGCGGCCGTCGGCAGATCAGTGACAGGGTCTCAGTGATTGAACCAAGATTGGGCGGCTGATGATCGGATCCGTCGGTCACGTCGGCTAGAAAAAGTGGTTCTGATATCCACATCTGCTCTTTATGGGATATCACCGCCTTCACGCTTTAGCTAAATCCCCCAAGATTATAGATTTGGATATGGAAGTCGGGCATCGGTGAGATTTCAGGATTTGACCGACATGTCGGCTACTTACTAGATGGAATTCACATCTTGAAGTACTCAGCTATCCATTAGATTGTTCCTCGCACCTCCGATCAGTTTCATTAGGAAATATATACATGCTCCGTGACTTAACATGTACCGTTGTGAAAGGCGGCCGAAGGTATGACCAAAACGGCGTTCTTGACACTCCTAATTGCAGTTATAGTTATCAAATCAAAAGGACATACCGCTTTGCTCAACGTTTCCTATTTGCAGCGTTTGTTAGAATTTTTAAAGCCGCTCTTTCTTTACTCCATTCCATCTGACGACCACATCCGAGTTAGCCTAGTAGAAAACGCCTTGGTCTACGGAGGACTCGTATATTCCCCTTTTGCAACTGGATATCCCTTCTCGAAACATGGAAGCAGGAAAACGCAATGGTGATCGAACAGTCAAATAATTCTCGACTCAAGCTCCTCTAACCGTTCTTTATGGTGTAGAAATTTGGGACCGAATTATCTACTGGTCGACTATAATTATCCTGGTCTGCTCGCTGTTAGACACTGGAGCGCTCTTTGCCCTGCTTCTGGCTCCTTATTGGAATGAATACTCCCTAAACCACGAAATACCATTCCAAAGCACGTATTCTGGCTTACAGGAAATGTACTCACGGAAACATCATGGGAGCTCCTCATACGTACCTGTCCTCAATCTTCCAAGAGTGATGATTCAGGTTGACTCTTCTACTCCTACCATCATCCTTCCCCCGTGGAAGGACACATATTTGTCAGAATATGGGACCATTGAATATCATAGCCGTCGTCTCTTCATATCATCAACGGTCAGTCATGGATTGGACTCAGATTCATTTTCCTACCGCTAATCGAAATTACGCCAAGGTTTCCACCATAGCGCAGTTTCACGTCGTTGATTTTGGGATGGAGAGCTGCAGCGTGTCCTTGAACATTCCTGTAGAGATGGATGTAGGATTCAGAAACCACACGGTCATCGATGTATGGAAGGTAGAAGAGAAAGGGAAGCTGAATGCTCAATATTTTTCTTGGAACACGAAGCCTCCTCGTCTCTTCCTCGTCGGGTCATTCACACTTCCAGCGGCTACCATCCAGCAGCTGCCAAAATTCGAATGTACGTCAGGTAGCTTGCAGACGTTTGAAGTGTCCTGCAGAGGTGATTGCTTTCTGGACGCCCTTGCTGATAAACGCGATACTATCGGTATGTAAAGCTGACACCACCTTATTCTCACCGCGAATTAAATGCCTTCCTTGGTAATTGTAGGTTTATATATTGAACAATATCAAACTATTTGAAGGAGCGGGGTAACCTTGTGTCTCCATTTCTGTATCGTTCGAGAATGAGATTGATGTTCCTTACGAAATTCCTATCTGGTTAGAAGGGAAAAAAGAAATCCAAACTCAGTTTCTTAGATAATTTGAGGATACGGTGAGCCGAGAATAAACAAATGTACAACATCTACAAACGACAGAAATCCGAGTCGCATCTCCTCAATGAACAACTACGGAAAGCTGTGGATCCAGCCTAACTTCAGACGAAAACATAACTGGATCGAGGATATTGCTTACAGATTCATATTATTCAGATAGAATCAGAGTCCGGGGTGGTGAGCCAATCCGGACCCACAGGTAGATCATCCAGTGCTTTTGCTAAGACGAAATTTCAGTAAAACGACAATATATAGCAGCAAGCCATACCCTCCAAGTCATTTTTAGGTAGAACTGTGCCCAAGACCGGCATGAAATTGATCGTAGCGATATAAATACAAACGATGGTAGTAAGACAGGACGACAACCTCATTGCGGTGGAAGGTAATGGTAAAGATACACTGCCTGACTCTGCGTATATATACAGAACAAAGGACCATTGTTTCCTCAATCAACCTCAATACCCGTTCGACTGGAAATTCCTGACACATATGAATGAGAAACGGGAAGAGTTTCAAAACCAAACACTTACCGATGTTTGGAATGGATTCGCTGATTTTCCTTCACCGCTGAGTACACCATATCCCAATCTTTACATTCGTAGACATCGCTAAACACTTC
Organism: Armillaria luteobubalina; assembly: GCA_030435615.1. NCBI lineage: Eukaryota > Fungi > Basidiomycota > Agaricomycetes > Agaricales > Physalacriaceae > Armillaria > Armillaria luteobubalina. The sequence continues at coordinate 35,762 of JAUEPU010000241.1, forward strand.
GGGCTTGCCCCAACCGATGACATCATCAAGATGCATGCTCGCTCGGCAGAGAACCATTTGGCGAAGATAGTTAACGAAGTGATGACCGAGCTCTGATGCATCTGATGAACCACTATAGCCCCATATGCCACTGCGCTCCATGATTGCATTACGAATGACATTAAGGCAACGGAGTTGGTGGAACATGGATATGGAAAAGATCTCCTCATGTGGTCCAAGAACAACCAATCCCTTCCCGGGGAAAAGTGTCTCCCATTCCATATCTGCAGCGGTACCATTCAGCTGGTAGTGAATGGAATCTTCGATAAATGTCTCGACACTGCGCAGAGGTGCCATGGGGAATTCTCGGGGATAGCCAGCTCCCAAATAAACTGTGGTGATGAGGTTAGAGAACATATAGCGAATCAGAAAGAGCATGCGCACTGAAGTCGACTGGGATAGTCTGCTGCCATACGGCCCGGATCCTTAGAAGCAAAGCTAGTTTCATCGCGCCCAACAGTGTGATGAAGAGGACTGGAGAATATCTGAGGGGAGTGTTTCTGACCATAGTATGAGGTCTAAAGGATATCCTAGCGGTATCGTGCTTTATGGTTGGTAGATACTTGTATGTTGGTGAGAACAGAATATATAATGGAAGAGGTTACGGTGACAATGAGGAGTTTGAGGAACCCATCATCAAAGTCGCATCCCCGATTTCTTCTACTGATGGAATATTTGAGTCTGGCAAAAGTCTCAATGTAGCGCTTGTTCCGTATGGCATCTCTTCAACACAGACCACCACGATGCCTGCTTCATCTAAATCCAACATAGCCGCAATTTTCCGTGCTGTTGCGGCGGTGTTATCGATATGGTACTCCTATACTCTTATCTGCTTCGTCAAAAATATACTGGACAACGATCAAATGGCATCTGCGATAAATGGCGGTAAGCCTCCAGTTCGGTTATTCCATAGACAGGAAGGTCTTACAGACGTCAAGGAAACGGCGATACTACCCTTTTCAGGATGGTAGTAGAAGACACCGTACATTTCCGTCACAGCGACCCTACAGCACAAATGGAGTGGAAATACAGCTATCCACGAGGCTTAGGTTCATTCCGTGCCGGTCCAGACCATCTCGCCTATTTCATGACGACGTTCCACGAGTTGCACTGCGTCGAGAGCCTAGGAAAGATGTTGGTTTCAGCACGTAGCCAGGATTGGGGACATACGCAGCACTGCCTCAATATGCTTCGCCAGCTAACGCTATGTCACCCGGATATGACGTTAGAGCGAGGGGATTTTATGGAACGTAACTTTACAGAGGAGAGGATTGGCGAAGAACATATTTGTAATGATTGGGAAAAAGTATCGGATGCTGGAACGCGTAATTGGATTGAGTGGTATGAGTGGAAGAAATATGCCGGTAGCGTTGACAGCAAGAAGAGAAACGGACTGTAGAGTCGAGTCGAGATGGATAGGACTAACCCAGAAACGGAAATTCATATTGGTTTCACCGTCTTTGATACCGCGTGCCAGGGTGGTGGTGGTACCGGCGCAAGGTCTTAACAGGTAACGGCCGCGTCGGGGAGAAGGGAAGCAAACGAGAGGCCGCTTATTGTGGGAACTTTTCTATTCGCGGCCGGCGAAAGCCGAGTACCGTGTTAACCACCGTCGCCCAGTATCATTCCCTCCTCTGGCTCTTTATTTTTCTCACCATCCCTCCTTCCACTGCGTCGTTGATGCTTAGGTATAGTGTTGGTCAGCTTATCACCCCTTTACTCGACAAATATATCTGCCAATGGCCGTGATTTGTATGAATGTAAACTTCTGGACTTCTTGATGACCGTCCTGATTGTCCTCAAATTTGCAGGTGTTCTAGGTTGAACTCAGTACTGCCACTCGAATAAGATGGCCAATATCCGGTTAGGACATACCTACATTCAATGTTACTTACCTCTACGTTTTCGTCAAACAATATCTCAAAAGGTTGTACGTCAAGTAAGAAGTTGGTAAGAAGGACAAGCCTACGCGAGGAAACCATGAAGTTGATATTCGTACTCGTTTATAGTTGCCAACGAGCGAGCGCAAAGTGTCACGTCCCAAAGAATAGTTTGCGCTTGTCCGGTCGTTAATTATCCAGAGGTACCATTCTGATCTTTTCTACCGTCATCCTACTGATATCGTGCTTCAGCGACGCTCAACGCAAGTACTGGAATACATTCTGGCAGTTATTAGACTCGGAAACGCAGGAATGGTGGATTCAGGTATGGAGCGGTGCATTCATCAGTATGAGTCGGAATTCGTAGCTCAGACTTTAATTCATATAGTTCAGGGACAAGATGACCCAGGTCGAGAACGAGGTCTTTGAATCCAATGTAAGCATGATACTGTCTTCCTTCATAGCACCAACACGACGCAGGGAATCCTAAATTTGTGGTGGGTTAACCTTATGGCGACCGATCCAATATATCAGTGAAGGGGTCTTGGCTCTGCGCTTATTTCTAACATATGTGACCTAGTGCGTATAACAATCCCGTTGTGGTGTTTCAGCGGTTGATTGGCCATTTCTTATAGGCATCAAAGCATGAACCGCAACGTGACATTGGTCTTGCGACGCAGAGCAACGCGAACGTACTGAACCCTCTTGATTGATGGAGCGATTTCTAACCCCCTTTTTAGACCCAATGGTACCAGAGTCTCAGTTTCAAGGAAATAAAATGTGTCGAAATACCTTCTAAGCCATTTGGAGATCACTTTCCTTGCTATATGCTCTCTCGCCCCTGTTGAGTTATCGACTCGGTATTATGAAATGTTTCTGAAAGCAGTCGTTATTGGTTGACACATCAATAAATGTGTGAACTAATTTGTACACTGTCCATTACTCCAAATCTGACTATCAATTACTTACTAAACAAATGTCACTAACAACTACAAACGACAGAAATCCGAGTCGCTTCTCAGTGAACGACAAAGGAAAACTGGAGACGAATAACATAACTGTATCGAGCCTATTGCTTACCAAACGAACTCCGGAGCGGTGAGCCATTGTTGGAGCCAAGCTGAGCCCACATGTAGATCACCCAGTGCTTCAGCTAACGACTTCCTTGTGGTGGAAGGTACGCTTATTCGTTCGTTGATCTTCCAAATTACATTCTTACGGCAATGACTCGAGCGTTGTACAACAAAAACGCGATAAATAACAAACACCTAAACAAGCGCCAAACATACTCAAAGAGACGTCGACCTCTACTGCTCGCACTCAGGCGTCGACATTTTTACGAGTTCCTGCGGACATTATTGATTGGAGAGATGTTATGCCGCGCAGAAGCAAACATACCGGTGCCATAGCCTTTGCCTTCGACGTAGGAGGGGCCGCTGTCGTTGGCCTTATTGACTCTCGCCGAGGGGCCCTCTCCGGGAAGGTCGCGGCGGACCGGCGCACTTGCCTGTTCTTGTCGTCAGAATACAACAGCGCAGAGCAAAGTTAACTCACAGGAGGAGTTCCAGAGTCAACTGACGGCCCCTGAATTGGCGCTGCGTAAGCGGACATGGCGAGAGCGAGCGCGACAAGGGCGGCAACGTTGAGGTTGAAAAGCATAGTGATGGTCTCGAGTTGGACTAGTGAACGTGGAGATGATGGGAGTAGAAGGAACAGTTGGGGAACTGGGTCGTTGGATCCTCGCGCCCTTTTATACCCCGATAGATCCCAGCCACAGGCGACGTCATTTGCACGATGATGACGGAATACATAACACCCACATCGACGCGAGATTACACAACTCGAATGACCGCCCGCCTTGCTCGAATGGCTCAGAAATTAGGCAGCGTCTTTCATCCTTCAGATACGGTCAACGGCGATTTCAACAGCGAGTTAATTGAGAAGATCTCCTTCATTGAGAAGGTAGAGGAAGAGGCGGCAGAAAGAGAGAGGACATGGAAGACGGAAAGGAATTTCAGCATCAACAGCTGTCAACAACGCGTCAAAATTCCCACGGTGTTTCAGTTTCAACCATCCGGCGCGTTCTATTACGCCCTATGTCGGCGAAGATTCTCTTGTGTTTTCTATGGTCGGATCGCTCGGATCTCTAATAAAACTCTCATGCATTTTAGGCCCGTTCTCCGTTCTTCAAACCCTTGGCACAAAATCCCCGACATTATTTCTGTGACCAAACTTCAGGTTGCAAATCGACTCGAATTAGATCAGTAACACTCGATATACAGAGCCAGAGCCATACATCCACTCCTCATCCCTCTACTTCCAAGCGACATATAGTGAAATGAACTGCTCGACTCAACGAGAGCTCTTTGTATCGGAGCTCTTCGATTTTTCAACACCAACATCAACTGACTCCGCCGTGCTCTTGACGTCCTCCTTACGCTCTGCAGATCCTTTCGTATACGCAGATGTTATGGATCGGCGAAGATTCTGCACCACGCCCTACATTTTCGGAATCGCAGTCCGCACCGCGCCATTAAAATGCGCCTTAGGTGGAGGTGTCGGCAGCCTCTGCTCTACCGACGACGACGCCGATGCCATAGCAGCCGGAGGCAAGAAATCGCTGAACGCCAACTTCCCGCTAGATTCTCGGGGCTTCGAATTGCTGTTACCATCTGCGGAGCGAGGACAAAACGTAATCAGCCTTTGACCGCAAAAAAGAAAAGAATGCAGAAAGCCGGCTCACCTGAAAAGGCTCCAGGCCTATCCGTCGACGTAGCAGAAGCAGCGACCGGTGTCAACGTCCCAAACGTCTCACCAGGCTCCCCCCGATACAGCGTCCCATTCTTGTCTGCAAAGGTGTACCGCATCGTATCTGCGTCGTACCCAATCCTGCGAAAGCCTTCCGGAAGGCGAAAAGAATCCTGACCACAAAGAAAAGTTTCAGCGACGCCTCCGAGTCAATATACCACCGCGCACTCACCTCTGCGTGCTGCGACCAACGAGGCATTGTTGAAAACAAGAAAACAAGCTGGCTTGCTCTCTCAGATCATATTGACAGTTTTATAGGATTTCCTGGAGGGCATGGCCTCATCATGATGAAGGGCACTGTTCTGTTGTCCAGCAGCGACCTTCGCACAGACTTGGCGAAAGTTGATGTATACCGCACCAGGAACATCGATCCGGTCAACTAATCGCAATAGAGACTACAGTTCGGTGGCTGTCCAGAACTGTTCTACAAAGCTCCGACGCACCGGCCGTACCTGCCAGGACTTTTCCTGAATGAATTTTTCTCCCTCCGAATCGGCCGTAGCCCGTATTCACTTATCTGCTTGTACAACATAGTAGACGGGCCAACACCACAATCCAATCCAACCGACAAAGATTCTCAGAGTACCCCACCGGTAATTACCATCAACCTCTCAGGCTTCAACGCTTCAGCTCTGACTCATGGCGGACTCTTGATTACACAGCCAGAACTTCATTTACGAGCTTACGCCAAGCCCGTCGTCAATATTGACACTCAATTCGATTTTTTTCTTTCGCGGCCACGCCTCGTTCAGGACCACCGACAGGTCGGCTAATCGAGCTTTCTTCATGGTAACACTGGATTTTCCATAGCAGGTCCGAGCGGAAGTGTTCCAAAAACGAAGGAAATTCGCTCCGTTTTTCATTTTGCTGACTACCTGGGGGGGAATACTTATCTTTCCAAGACCTGGCTCCTTTGAGTTCATCGTCTACCGGTATGCTTCTAGTTATATCCGTGCCTGCCGAGATTTGCAGTGCGGCTACGTCTACGAGTCTATTCCTCACAGAATAAACCTTTTACCGCCGTTGCAACGAGATCATAGCTTTGTTAAGCTGTCAATCAAACCTTGGAAGTTGGAGGATTCCCTATCCCGGAGATAGACGCGCATGAGGCAGTGTTATCGCTATGTCCTCGAGGCGTCTGCCCTGCCAGTGTCGACCCCGGGCCGGGATCGTGAAGAAAATGTGAGGTACCTCGCTGAATTTGTCGCGGTAAACGGGTTCTGAGACGCGCGATCGACAGTTCACCAATCGATCGAATCGGATTGGCAATACTTCAGTGCTCGGTTTCCTTATTGAAGAGAACTTTGTCGAAGCTGACAGACACAAATTTGTCAACATGAGTAAAATCACAGGTAAATAATTCTGCAAAATGATCTTCCATCCACTCAGCCTGAGTCCTGTGCTCTATCCATGCTTCGAACCTGAGGATCTCAGTGGCGATGCAGGTGCCGCCAATTATCCGGTTTAGGTAATCACGATTGAAGATCATGAGGTGGCTGTGTAGATGCCGGTAATTTTCCGTTTCGTAAACGGTATGACCATCCGGCATCGTATAGTCACAAGTGCTCTTAGATTTTTGCCTTTCTTTTCGCTTCTTGCCTTACTCTCGAATGTGACACCCCCTCCCCTCTCGAATTTTGCCGAAGAAGTCACCAATCCATCAAGACGACCGAATATTCGCGTGGACAGAATGTAAGTCTGAAGGCACCATGGAACCCACCTTCGCCAGTGAAATTCACCCTATGTGTCTCCTTTCTATATGTTACATGCCATGGCGCTCATTCAAGGAAAGAACATCCACCGCTCACGTAGCTGCCACGCGAGAGATTCAAGCATGGTCAAGGGCCGCGATCACTTATTCATTAATAATGCGCCGCGAGCATTGCGTTTTTGTGCGCGTATCATTAGAAGCGAATGGTGTTCAAGGATTGAATTTTTTACCACGGTATGGCAAGCCTATTCCTAGTAATACACGGCAGACACTGACTGCCAATATGAAAGCCCAGTATATGAGGTCTAGTGCGACGACGAATGAAGACCCTAGAAACACACTTCTCTGGATTACTATACTTTAAACCCTCCTGTCAACATCATGACACCGTAGGGATCCACCCTCTTCCTCGTAGCCTCCATCTTCTTCACCCCCTCCACACCGAACATATCCACAACAGGAGTACCGTATATCGCATAATTCGGATATAGCGATTCACCTTGGGCGCCAAGTCTCTCTGCAGTCTGCCTCGCAGAATCATGAAAGACATCGTCTTCGCTCTCCGATGTCCACTGAAAGTTGAGGTTAGTAGGAAAGGTGACATGATCCCGCGAGCTCGGATATGCGGAGGAGCCTGCGGGAGCGTGACTCAACAGGCTCGGAAGGAAGGGTTCGATAGCGTAGGAGACGATGGTCGCTCCGTGCGCAGATAACATGGGGCCCCAGAACTACAGAAATAGAGTCAGGGCATTTTCAGATCGACAAGGGACGCAGTCTGACGTTGACTTCATTAATGATGCTATCGATAACAGACTCGGAGTAATTGAGCATGGGGATATGATTGTATACTGTCCTATCAGTCCAAAGCGTAAACCATCAGTGAGGGCCCACAAGTAAACAAACTGCACCGAAATCCGACTGTAGGGTTCATGGTTGGAGCCGTAGCGTTGATGAGGTCAGAGAACTTGGAACGAGTCGTAACGTCCTGAGTTAAGGCGGGTATAGCGAGGAAATCATCGAAGACCCCATCTGGAGGGGTAGGGCCGTCGTAGAACATTGTGCTGGAAAGAAATACCTGTAGACAATGCGGTTGAGGACTCGTGGTTTCGGACGACGGGAGACAATGGGAAGTACTTGGCCATTGGTGTATCCATATCCCATGATCATCCCAGCTTTGGGGTCAGTGACCTCTTCACAGAATTTTACAGACGCTGCAGTGAACACAGATGTATAGCTGCCATTATATAGAGCCATTCCACCCTACAGATACTAGTCAGTGGTCACTATCAAGCGATAAAAGCGCATATACCCAAACGGCACCCTGCTGGTATGTCTTCAAGGTAAACCGAGTAACGATACCATAATTATTACCGCCACCCTATTGTAACAATTTTAGAACAAGCGTACCCGAGGGAAGAGCACGTACCTTGAGCGAGAAGAAAAGGTCTGAATCGATCTCATCCGTTACAGTCACCACAGTACCATTAGGCACTACTAGCTCATATCCGACCACATTATCGAGAGCTAGACCATACTGATTGCTCAGCCACGAATACCCTTCAGATAGTTATCCATTCAGGAACTAGATCGTTGAAATGTAATCATCATACATACCACCACCGAGAGTCAGACCCGCCACACCGATCCCTGTTACTCTCCCGCCAAGAACGTTAACACCTTGGGCATTCAATACATCGTAGACATCGTCCCAGATATTACCAGCACCAATTACCGCCGTCTGCGTCAAAGAATCGTACGTGATCTCATTGAATCGTGTCATGGCGATTTGGACACCAGTCGTTGAAGAGAAGCCTTGGTTCGTCGCATGTCCGCCACCTTTGACCTTTGTAAACAGCGGGGTTCAGGTATAGTTAAAAAGTGACGCCTTGATGACACGTACACCAAATGCCGTCTTCGTCTTGCCTAAAATACCCAACTAAATTGACGCCCGTGAATGACAAGCACGCGCAAAAAGGTGATAGTACGAACGATGATGCCGACATCTTCAGCAGACCCGGGTTCCACACTGCAATCTGAGTCCTGCGAGCTTGACGTCGCGTAATGCTCATTGTCCACTATATATAAGGAAGAGCCTACAGGATGTCAGTCAAGCATCGCGCAAGGAGATGGCTCTATACTAACCGGGATAATAAACATCTGTTGAAGACGAAACTTCATCTGAAATACGCTGACACGCGTGGAAACCTAGCGCTATTCCTGTCAGACTCAGCAAAAATGCGGTGGTAGGAAGCATATGGTAGCCGTAGGAGGGGAATGAGAAGTACGCACTCAAAGAATCCGTCCGTTATAAAGCATTTCAGTTACGTAACATTCCTCTGCCCAGTTTGCGGTGTAGCCGGTCCGAGTTTAATCTCGTGAACCAGATTCAACGATCCGTGAAGAAAAGTCGTTCAAGTCGTGTAGAGTCTGGAAATAGATCGGGGGGCGGAGGGGGCGGCGAGCGCTACTTGAAAAATGTGATGGCCGAGCCGGCATGGCGGGCGCGCAACATAATCGCATACCAAAATAGGCAGCGACTGACCGAGAACACTGGGTCGAAGCCAAGATCTCTATAAAGCAAGAGGATAGAGTATATAAGAAGCAGTGAATTCTAGACAGCGGGTGAGCACCGTTGTAAACACGCTGCACATCCTACACACCAAGATGAAGCCGGAAAGACAAGCGACCTGGGAGTAAAAGGTAAAAGGCAACACTCGGCAAAGCCCGAAGCTGTGTGAAAAATGTGACCACGTCAGTATCGTCAAATGGTATTTCCAACCATAAGTCTTTGAACTAACGAAAATTCTTTGGTGTACAGAGGTCCTCATCATTCTATCGTGTACTGCAGCAATATCGCGCTCCTGGACGTTATTCTCAAAAGTTCTTGCCGCTTCAGTGTCAGGTATACATCACGCAATTTTATATGCTATTAATTCATCCAACAAACCCTTGTCATCATCGGATGACCCTCTTACACGTTGGACAAGCGGCACATCTCCTTCCTTTGTCTAGTTTTCTCTTGATTGACATTCCCCCTTCACCGCCTCCAGATTGCAGCTTTCCCATATGGTCGTCAAGAGGAATACAAAGGTATCTGGTTACTACTTTGGATATCCCTTATATCTTGGAGTCGAAGAATGATGCCTGCTGTTGATCAGATATCTCGAATTTGGCTCCATACGTCCCAATTTGAGGAACAATCGTCGCCACTGTGACAGACGCGCTTCTTCAATCCTTATAAAAGTAGCCTTTCCTAGATGATAGTGGTTTCATACCCTCATCTTTCTCATCTTCTCAGTTCATCTCTGCGGATGGACGACATACAGACGGACGACATGCAGATGGACGACAACCGCCCTGTTCTACCAACCGAGCTTCTGCACGAAATCGTTGATACTGTCGCAGAGGATGACGATGCCACTTCTACCCTCACCGCCCTGTCACAAATGAACCGTGCTATGTGACCGCGAGCCCAGATGCATGTTTATGATACAATCAAACTCGAGATCACTGATGATGACTACATCAATGAGTTGGGTCGGATTCACGCTGCAGATCCCACGGTGCTGGCAGACTATCCCCGATCGTTGATACTTTACAGTAGTCGGAACTCGGACGGAAGTTGGGACTGGGACGAAGACCTTGCTGATACCCCCATCCTCGAAACAATCATTTCTCAGATGCGGAATCTCCAACTCGTATCTTTCAGAGGCTTGAATGTAGGAGGACGGCCCTTCACCGATTCCTTTGCCTCCCCTTCTATGGCCCAGATCACCCGCGTCGAACTCCATCACGTTGCATTGAGCTTCCGTGCATTAAACAGCTTCATCAGCTCCCCTTGCTTGACCGATTTATTTCTGGCCACGCTCCATGTCGAGGAATACGAGGAATCTTACTCAGAGGGGACAGACTTTTCTGCACCTGACTGCAGTCTTCCTCAGCCGCAATCAGCCTTGAGACGCCCGTTGGAGGTGCTTCATTTGGATATACTCACAGCATCCGATTTCGTGATCATGGACTTGATCGCGACCTCTCGATATCCTATCATCGCTGAGGACTCTTTGGTCAGAGTCAATTTCAGTAGCAACCTCACCGCGCATAGCCAAGTACCCCTGTTCCAACGGTTCCTCGACTGCAAAGCTATCAAATCGGCGAAAATGCTGCGCCTTGGTGACCACGAAGGATCCTTTACTGATTCCGGTAAGCCGCTCTGACCCTTTTGAGAGGGGGTACTATGCTTATATTACATTCAACCAGACAGCACCAGCTATGACCCGCTGAGGTTCGATACGTTCGAAACCGTTGAGTTGCGCGTCGGTATCAGTATGGAATGGGATCATTATAATCCCGAGTTCCAGTGGTGGGCGAACTCCTTGAGTGCCGTTCCTGTCGGCTCCCCGCTCAAGAAGTTACATCTCTTTATCACCTTTCACACGATCGACCCCCAAGCCCTCCCGGACGTGACAATGGATGTGTGGGATGATTTGGACGACGCCCTCTGCGGTGATAACCTGGATCTAGAACATCTGGCTATTGAGTTTTCCACTTCGGTGGCCTTGTATAGGGAAGAGGAATTAGCAGTGAAACGCTGGTTCTTCGATTGCCTTCCAGGGACATTCGAGAAATATTTCACAGAGGGAACAAGGAGGAACAATGGTTCTCTAACTTTTGTGTCACCGAATTGAGAATTCAATATTTTAAGCTGAAATATTGAATTCTACAACTGTATATTGTCTTTGAAATCTTTGCTCAGATATCAAAATACTATCCTTTATATTATTTCAATAACCGGAAGAAATATTGAACGTTTTTCAAATATTGGAAGAACACTTACTGGAATACTGTCTTGATATTTTTGTGTAATATATGGAATTAATACACAGTTATAACTTTCAGTATTATAGGCTTGAATGTTGAATTCTACATGCAGTGTGTGTGAATCTGAAATTTGAAAATTCTCGCTTCTAGGTTACGTTCTTCATTCTTGTATTGTATATCCCCGGATTCTATCGTAAATGCTGCCCTCAACGCGATGTCATACACAGCCGCCTAACTATGACCTACTGGCACGAAATAACTGGAAACCGAGAAGCTAGCTCTCGAGAAGTGCTCAAAAGAAAACACCACCACCGAGGTATCGACGACCCCCATGCCCTCGGCACCGTTCAACTTCAGGGCCTGGTACACCACTTCCCAATCTGCACCAGCGGGAGACATGCTTGCCATACGTACTGGATGGTACACGCTGTAAAGTTAGCGACAATGTTTTGCGCATCGGTCACAGCAGGGGTCGTCTGTCAACCAGTTCGCCGGTGCGTTTACACCTTGACCGATGTTAGTCAACAAAGACCCCAGCTTGATTGACAACAATGACCTCCAACAATAATATAATTGAAGCCTTAGGTAGGGAATCAGCGAACACTTTGTATATCCTGTCAAGCACGCTTGGGTACAACAATACGGCGAGAAAAACGAGGAAGACCATGGGGTACGCTACCTCCTTGAGCTGAATTACAGATGTGCGCATATCTTGTGACGATATAGGCTCATGGCCAGAGAAAGTCAGGCGACAAGGAGGATGCGATTGCTTGGAACTTTTGCCTCGGTACGTCAAGCCTACTCCTGGTAATACACGGCGGACACTGACTACAACAAATATGAAAGCCCGGTCTATGCGGTTCAAAGCAACGACGAATGAAGATCCGTCTCTATCACTATACTTTAAACCCTCCGGTCAACATCATGACACCGTGGGGATCCACCCTCTTCCTCGTAGCCTCCATCTTCTTCACTCCCTCCTCGCCGAACATATCCACAACAGGAGTCCCATATATCGCATAATTCGGGTATATCGATTCGCCTTGGGCGCTAAGCCTCTCTGCAGTCTGCCTCGCTGCACCATGAAACACCTCGTCCTCGGTCTGCGACAACCATTGCAAGTTAAGGTTAGTAGGAAAGGCGACATGATCCCGCGAGCGAGGATATGCAGAGGAGTCCGTAGGAGCGTGACTTAGAAGGCTCGGAAGGAAGGGTTCGATTACATAGGCGACGATGTTCGGTCCGTGTGCGGATAGCATGGGACCCCAGAACTAAGACACAGAGTCAGAGCATTTCAAGGTCAGAGGAAGGATGCACTCCGACGTTGACTTCATCAATAATTTCATCAATACTAGACTCGGAGTAGTTGAGCATGGGCATATGATTGTAGACGGTCCTAGTAAGCGTAAGCCATCCGGAATGGGCGTCCAGAAGTGAACTAGTAACCTCACCGAAGTCCGGTCGAAGCATTTATGGTTGGAACCGTAGCATTGATGAGGTCAGAGAACTTGGAACGAGTCATAACGGTGTCTTGGGTCAAGGCAGGTATGGCGAGGAAATCGTCAAAAATGCCCTTTGGAGGGATAGCACCATCGTAGAACATCTGAGTGGAAAGGATGACCTATCGATAACGTGGTTGAGGTCTCGCGGAGTCGCGCAGCAGGAGACAACGAGAAGTACCTCGCCGCTTGTGTATCCATATACTATGATTATCCCAGCTTTGGAGTCAGTAACCTCGGAGCAGAATTTGACAGACGCTGCAGTAAAGGCGGATATATGACTTGCATTGTATGCAGCTATTCCACCCTACAGATACTATTCAGTCATCACTACCCAGTTTAAAGAGCACACATACCCAAACGGCACCCTGCGGGTGTGTCTTCAAGGTAAACCGAGTAACGATACCATAATTATTACCGCCACCCTATTGTAATGATTAAAGAATAAGCATACCTGAGAGAAGAGCATGTACCTTGAGTGAAAAGAAAAGGTCTGTATGGCTCGTGTCCGTTACGGTCACCACAGTACCATTAGGCACTACCAGCTCATATCTGACCACATTATCAAGAGCCAGGCCATATTGATTGCTCAGCCACGAATAACCTGTAGATAGACATGAGGAACTAGATCGTTGAAATATAATCATCATACATACCACCACCGAGAGTGAAGCCTGCTACACCGATCCCCGTTACCCTCCCGCCGACAACGTTGACACCCTGAGCATTCAATCTCTTATATACATCGTCCCAAATATTACCAGCACCAATTACCGCCGTCTTCGTCATAGGGTCGTACGTAATTTCGTTGAAGCGTGCCATGGAAATCTGGACACCGGTAGTTGAAGAGAAGTCTGGGTTCGTAGCATGTCCGCCGCCTTTGACTTAAACGGCGACATTCATGCATAGTTAAAAAAGGTCCGCTTTGATGGAACGTACACCAAATGGCGTCTTCGTCTTACCTAAAATACCAAGCTAGAATGACACGAATGAGTGCCAAGAAATACGACTAAAATGAACATTGAGAGTACGAACGACGGTGCCGACATCTTCAGCAGACCCCGGTTCTACACTACATTTTGAGACCTGCGAGCTGGATGTCGCGTAATGCTCATTGTCCGCGATGTATGACTCGGATCCTGGCCGAGGTGATCCCAAAACCATGCGAGTAAATGGCCTGATACTCACCAGGATAGTAAACATCTGTCGCAGAGGAGACTTTTTCCGCTATGAGCTGACACGCATTGAAACCCAGCGCTGTTCCTATTAGACTCAGCAAAAGTGTGGTGGTAGGAAGCATATGGTAGCCTTAGGAGGGGGGAAGTACGTACTCAATGAACCCGTCCGTTATAAAGCATTTTAGTTACGAAATATTCCTCCGCCCGGTTTACGGTATGGCCGGTCCGACGTGTGCTCGCTGTCTACAATAATTCAACTTTGAACGATCTCTTGCTTAAATCCATCTTGTTCTTCCTTCGAGTATATCCAGACTATCTCATCGAACAGACTGTTCACCGAGCTTTCCTCTGTAAACAACTATGTATTATCTATCTGCTTTGATTAAATCTGCAGCTCTCTCCGCAAACACATACACCGGCACCTGGGTATGCGCTGCCGGCAAAAATGGCTAAAGGCAAAGAAGAACGGTAAACCTGTTGAGACATCTCCAATTGAAGGACCTACCAAGACTGATGCATCAACGATCCTGACGCCCTTTGCGCCCTTCAACTTCAGATCTGGGTCTACCACTCCCCAATTTGCATTCACTGGGGACATACTTGCCGAACCCACCGGATGGAATAGGCTGGCCACCCCATTCCTGATATCGTCTTCCGTGGTGTTCGTCACGAGCCCTAGGATATACCCATCCCACACCGGGGAACTGACCAATTTTTGTGCACTGGCAATAGCATATTGCATGATAGCAAGGTCTTGTGGATGTGAGAGGAAGTTGGGATTAATGAGCGGCGGGTCCAAAGGATTCGTACTGTTGATGGTGAGGCTCCCGCCTACATCCAAATATGATGAATATTGGCAGAGATTAAAGAAAACGTGACCTAGCGTACGCGAGAGAGGGCACATAACCGCCGGCCGTACAGAAAAGAAGTTCCCCGTTTCTGGGATAGGATCCCGGATTACACCGTTCTGCAAAGCGAGTTAATAATCCAAAGCTTTGAATAGGTTCTAGTAGTACATACCGATAGAATCAATTCATAATGTGCTGTCTCATTACCAGCGCAAGGTTCTCCTTCCACAACTCCCGCGTCATCAGGGATTCGAAGAAATCCTAGCTGATTTGCTGCTCCGGCCGTCAAAAAGCCCGTTCGAGTTGCTTGCCACTCCGCCAATGCATCTGCTTGGAATGTTGTGTTTCTGAAATAGATATTCTCTATTGTATCAGTGTCGCTAACAGTGAAAAACATGCTCCAAATAGGGTGGTCTGTGAAGTTCTTGCCGACGTCGGGCAGATGGAGGGTCGGTGTAATATGTAAATCCGCAAGTTCTCCCACGTCGCCGATCCCAGAGTGAAGAAGTATATGCGGCGTGCCGATGGACCCAGCGGAAAGAACGATTTCCTTGAGCGTTGGGGGAGCAAGAGTGTGTTTGGTTACTAGGAGATGAGAAGTATCAACCAACGGTCAGTAGCGGCAGAAAATTATTCACCTCCGGCATCCTGGGTGAATTCGACGGCGTCGAATGTCGGTAGCCTGCTGATGTTCTTGTTATCTGACCGGAGAATTCGAGTAACGTGGGCGTGAACCAAGATATGTAGATTCGGTCGGTCAATGTATGCAGGCCCAAGATATGATGTTTGTGAACTACTTCGAGTACCGTTTCCAACCGTCATCGGTGTCCATCCTGATGGTGCTTGTAAGAATTTCCGGGTCAATCACATACAAACTCTCACCAATGCCCAGCTGGTAACCGGAATTATAATCCAAATTGAATGGGAAATCTTCCGGCAACTCTGTCGTCGTCTGGATGATACGGTTGTCTGTAGCGCGTGGAAATCCAGGAAGAGAAACGTCTGTTATTCCACGGAAGCCATGAGCCGCGGGGTTGAATTGTCCAGTTGTATTGTGGTGGTCAGCTGCAACAACGAAATGTTCATTCTGTCATGGACGTCAATAATGTTTGTGACAAGAATAGTTTCGACTGACCTTCCGAAAGTAAGGTTGCAGAGCATTCCATCCCCATCCTGAGTCACCACTGACTTGAGCGTAACGGTCGTAGTCTTGGGACGAACCGCGAGTGTAGAACATAGCATCTTAGTCTGCAATCAGCAATCAATTTTCACATTTGAGGGTATCACAGTACGTACTGACGGCACTACTTCCTCCCAGTCCAAAGCCTCGAGGAAGTGGGACAGAACGTCCATTCAACCCCGGTTGCTCGGTCGTAGTGAAGTTCCAATCCCAGACTGTTCCTGGAACTATACGAGGAAAAAAGAAAGGCACTTGAGCGAGGAGGACATCGGCTGTACTAGAGCAATGGTAAAATATTGAAGAGACCAAGAAAAAGTATACTCACGAACTACCCGCTTCGAGAACGAGAACACAAAGCCCAGGGTCCTCTGTTAAACGGTTCGCGATGACGTTTCCGGCCGTTCCACCTTGTCATGCATGAGCAGGCAGCGTAAAGGCTCTAACAATAGCGCGTACCTCCGACAATAATGAAATCAAAGTTGAGAGTCGTAAGCTCCTCAAAACTTTCGTATATCGCACCGAACACTGTGGAGCATAGTGCAAGGAGTAGAAAGAAGAAGAACCTGAGGTACATGTTTGGTAGACGGCCCGCAAAGAGTAGTCATGGTGCCCTTTTGTATCATTTGACGCTTCACGGTAAATTGCGATAAAGACAGTTCACATGACGGAGCAAGATCCTGGTGGGATGGACAGAAGCCGGAATCTGATACCATATTAGTTGATATGCAAGTGCGCTGACAACGATATTCAGCTAACAGGTCGCGTGTCTGACCGTGATGGGGTCTTCAGAAGGTAGGCGTATGTTTAAGCAGTAGACCCGACGGCACGAAGAAGCGAAAGATGTTTAAGAACTTGAGAAATTTTTGACGTTCTGAGTATGTATGAGACACGAGTGAAGTCAAAAAAGGAGGTTCACGCACGAGTAATTGGTCGAGTGACGAATCACGCCATCTCCTTCTCTTCTCTCAATCCCTTCAAAACAAACAGCTTGAAGCATCCACTATCGACATCCCTGAGCCATTCACTACTTCCTACCAGGTTCGCCACATGAGGCAGAACCCAGGGAGTCGACATTGAATCGTTGATCACGTTGCGGCGCCTCTCCGTGTGTTGGACGCAAGCCAGCCCAACATAAATTTGCGGTGACGCCATCGTATGAATACATAACTATTCTGCCATGACTATATCGTAAAGTCGACGTAAACAGTCCACAGGGTCCGATATACTTCACCGCCAATGTGCGAATCATGTCAGACCATACAGTGGACTACTAAACCTCAGTCTCAGCAGACTCAAGTTGCATCCGAGTCGGTATCGCAAGACAGGTCAAAGTCAAGATCTTTATGAAGTAAGAGAATGCAGTGTAGATGGGAGGCAGTGAATCCTGGACGACGGATAAGCACTGTGCACATGGGACGTATGCACCGAGATGAACTTGCAAAGCAAAAACAACGCGACCTTGAGCCTTGAGGCAAAAGGCAAAAGTCAAAACTCGGCAAAGCCCGAGTCTGTGTCACAGCCAATGTGACGTACCGAACAAACATAGGGGCCTTAGGCTATTGCCAGGGCCACTTCAACACTGGACTTGCAATACTGTCGCCAAATAGTACTTCCCACCCATTGTTCCACTGTTTGGCCTAATTTGGAATAACACTCTATTCCCCATCATGACGGCAAAATGGCTGGAGAATTGACATTCTGCCCAACTTTCAAGGTCTACTCCGGACCTTTGAATGACTTGTGAATGACGAGAATTATTTCGTTGATACGTCCCCGTTCTATCATGTACCGCAGATAAATGATTCCTGACCGTTATTCTCAAATTCCGTGCCGCATAGGTGTCAGGTGCATCACGCAATATGTATATACTGTATTTCATCTGACGGACGACCCTGTTACACGTTGAACAGGCGGCGCGTCTCTTTCCCTTTTCTAGTTTTATCTTTATTGGCATTTCCCCTTTATCGCCTCCATACTACAGCATTCCTATACGGACGCCAACAGGAATACAAAGGTATTTGGTTATTTCGGGTATCCCTTCGAAGTCTGGTAGCCGAGGTATGCTACCTGTTGTTGATCCGCTATCTCGCGCTTGTTTTAACACGTCCCAATTTGGTGAACAATAGTTGCCATTACGAACGCGCATCCCCAATCCCTATAAAAGTAGCCTTCCAAGATGATAGCGGCTCCATACCCATACCCTTCTCATTTCCTCAATCTGTCTCTGCATAGATGGACGACAACGGCCCTGTTTTCTCCACCGAGCTTCAGCACGAAATCGTCGATACTGTCTCAGAGGACTCTGACGACTCGGATGATGTCTATGGGACAATCTCACTCGGTATTACTAACGAGGACTACATCAATAAGTTGGCCCAGATTTACGCTACAGATCCCACGGTGTTGGCAGAGCAGCCTCGAACACTGAGAATTTGCGGTGGCATGGACGTTGACCTGGCTGACGATCCCATCCTCCGAACAATCATCTCTCAGATGCGGAATCTCCGAGCCGTATCTTTCACAGACTTGAATGCAGAAGGCCCATGGCCTTTCATCGATTCGTTTGCCTCCCCTTCAATGGCCCAGATCACCAGTCTTGAACTCAGGCATGTTACAGTGTCCTTCCGTGCATTCAACTGCTTCATCAGCTCCCCCTGCTTGACCGAGCTATTCCTGGCCGCGCTCCGTGTTGTGGAATACGAATCTGCACCGGATGTCGAAGGAGGGACAGACTTTTCTGCACCTGACTGCAGTCTTCCTCAGCCGCAATCAGCCTTGAGATGCCCGCTGAAGAAGCTTCGTTTGGATATAATTAAATCATCCGATCTCGCGATTATGAACTTGATCGCGACCTCTCGGTATCCCATCATCGCTGAAGACTCTTTGGAAAAAGTCACTCTTAGCAGCGACTACACCCAGGATGACCAAGTACCCATGTTCCAACAATTCCTTGACTGCAAAGCTATTAAATCGGCGAAAATGCTACATCTTGGTGACGACGAAGGAAACTTTACTGAAATGGGTAAGTTGTTCAGTCCCTTTTGAGCGGAGGTCACTATGCTTATATCATATTTACCCAGACACCAGCGACTATGTCCCACTGAGATTCGATACATTCGAAACCATCGAGTTATGTGTCGGTCTCGGCAGGGACTGGTCTCAGAAAGAACCCGAGTTCCAGTGGTGGGCGAACTCCTTGAGTACCATTCCCGCCGGCTCCCCGCTCAAGAAGTTACGTCTGATTATTACCTTTCCCATTATCAACGTCCGAGCCCTTCCCGAGGTGACAATGAACGTGTGGGATGATTTGGACGACACCCTCTGTGGTGATAACCTGGATCTAGAACATCTGGTTATTGATATTGCCACTTCGGCGCCTTTGCGTAGGCAGGAGAACTTATCAGTGAAACGTTGGTTCTTCGATTGTCTTCCGGGGACATACGAGAAATATTTTGCCAGGGGAACGAGGCGGAAAAATGGTTCTCTGAATATTTCACAAAGCATCAAAAAGTGAAAATTTGAAGCTTATAGGTCTTACGTTCTTCAATCTTGTATAATATACCGCCGGATTGTATCAAAAATGCTGCCCTCTGCGCGATGTCATACACAGCCGTCCAACCATGACCTGCTGTTACGAACGGCTATAACTGAAAGATGAGAAGCTAGCTCTCGAGAAGGGCTCAAAGGCAAAATACATTATCACCGAGGTATCGATGACTTTGGTGTAGGTTGGAGGCATTGTTAAAGTGAATGTTCAAATGATTTGTCGTGCGCCACCTCCAATTCGTGAGAATTGAAGGGATGCAAGCCGAGTTGTAAGGCGCATTAATCCTTTGACGGCGGAGATATATGGCTGATATTAGCCACAATGGGAGAGCCCAGTATCTGCGATCCAATGTTAGACGAATTAACACGCCGAAGTCAGCCCGAAAACAAACATGTCTCCATTATTATACTTTAAACCCTCCCGCCAACAGCATGACGCCGTATGGATCTACCCTCTCCCTCGTAGCCTCCATCCTCTTCACCCCCTCCTCACCGAACATATCCACCACAGGAGTACCGTAAATCGCATAATTTGGATATATCGATTCGCCTTCCGCCCCAAGCCTCTTCGCTGACTGCCTCGCAGCATCATGGAACACACCATCCTCTCTCTCCGATGTCCACTGAAAGTTGAGGTTAGTAGGAAAGGCGACATGGTCCCGCGAGCTCGGATACGCAGAGGAGCCCGTGGGAGCGTGACTTAGAAGATTCGGAAGGAAGGGTTCAATAGCGTAGGCAATGGACCCTCCGTGTGCGGATAACGTGGGGCCCCAGAACTAAAGAAAGGAAAGAGGATCAGAGCATTTCAAGGACAGAAGAGGGGCTCAGTCTGACGTTGACCTCGTCAATGACACCATCAATACTAGACTCGGAGTACTTGAGCATAGGGATATGATTGTATACAGTCCTAGTCAGCGTAAGCCGTCAGTGGACATCCGGCAGCAACTATATCACACCGAAGTCCAGTTGAAGCATTTATGATCGCAAACGTAGAGTGGATGAGGTCAGAGAAGGAACGAGTCGTAAGGTCCTGAGTCAAGGTGGGTATAGCGAGGAAATTGTCAAAGATGCCATCTGGAGGGGTAGAGCCGTCGTAGAACATCTGAGTAGAAAGTGACACCTATTGATAATGTAGTTGAGGGCTCGCAAATTCGGATAGTGAGGGCCGATGTGAAGTACCTGACCACTGTTGTATCCGTATATTATGAGCATCTCAGCTTTGGGGTCAGTGACCTCTGAGCAGAATTTGACAGACGCTGCAGCGAACGCGGATATATAGCTTGCATTATATGCAGCTACTCCACCCTACAGATACTAGTCAGTTATGGCGACCCGAAATTCAAAGAGCGCACGTACCCAAATAGCACCCTGTGGATATGCGTTCAAGGTAAACTGAGTAACGATACCATAGTTATTACCGCCGCCCTGTTACAGTAAATTCATAATCAGAATGAATACCCGAGAGACTGAGCACGTACCTTCAGCGAGAAGAAAAGATCTGGATCGTTCTTTTCCGTTACGTTCACCACAGTTCCATTAGGCACCACCAGCTCGTAGGCGACCACATTATCAAGAGCCAGACCATATTGGTTGCTCAGCCATGAATACCCTCAAGATAAACACCCATTCAGATCTAGATCATTGAGAAGTATAATTATCACACATACCACCACCAAGAGTGAGACCCGCTACACCGATTCCAGATACCCTCCCACCGACGACGTTGACGCCCTGAGCATTCAATACCTCGTAGACATCATCCCAAATATTACCAGCACCAATTACCACGGTCTGTATCGCAGGGTCGTATGTGACTTCGTTGAATCGCGTTATGGCGATTTGGACACCGATCGTTGAAGAGAAGCCTTGGTTCGAAGCATGTCCGCCACCTTTGACCTAAACGGCGACATTCAGGGATAGTTAAAAAGGAACCGCGTAGATGGCTCGTACACCAAATGGTGTTCTCGTCTCGCCCAAAATGCCCAACTAGAATGACGAGTGTGAATGCCTGGCACACGTAACAAAGGGATAGTACGAACGATAATGCCGATATCTTCAGCAGACCCGGGTTCTACACTGCATTTTGAGGCTTGCGAGCTTGATGTCGCGTAGTGCTCATTGTCCGCTACGTAGGACGAAGACCCTACCAGACTAGATTAGCCAAACAACGCACGAGGAACCGGCCTGATACTCACCAGGATAGTAAACATCTGTCGCAGAGGAGACTTTATCCGCAATAAGTTGACAGGTGTTGAAACCTAGCGTGGTTCCCGCTAGACCCAGCAGAAGTGCGATGGTAGTAAGCATATGTGGAGAGTGGAATGTATGTACTCAATAAAGCCCGTCCGTTATAAAGCATTTCAGTTCATCGTACTATCAAAGTATTCCGCTAGGCCTTCACGGCATCACATGGTGACATCTATCATATGGATCCTTGAAAATTTAAAGGTACATATCAGCACGACGCGGTCCGAGAAACGACAGTAAAGGTAGATGCAGCGGGAACGGGAAGTGTTTTTAGAACAAGCGCAGCTTAGCCGCGCACATCTGACCGTTTACTCAGGCTCTTGATTTGGCCTAGAAACAATAAATAGTGGTCTTCAAAGAACACCGACAATATAAGAAGGCTTGCTTGGCACGTATCGGTGATATCAAAACTCTGGTACTCCGCTGTACTCCGCTTGTGCACCAACTTGAAAACCAGTTAAAAGTGGTGCCATGCTAAGTAATTGACGCGAGTTGATAATATATTGATGTTAAAGTGAAGGTGCAGTCGGTAGAAGATATCTGGCCAACGCGACTGCCAGAACACCGTCGATACAACGAAAGTTTTACTGGAGTCGCGACTTTCTAGGAAGAAACGCTCCCACATCTCCGAGCTGTGTCCAAGAACGTCCAAGGAGGCTCCCGTGATAGTTCATTAAAAAGCGCAAGACTGAAACCGTTTCAAAAAAAACGCCGAAAGCAAATATGGATTACGAGTGTTGCCCATACATATTCATTCCCGTGTTTAGAGGAACCTAGGCAGACTCTGGGCCTTAGAAGACCACCATTAGCATACCGCAAATGCCTGAAGACCAACCCACCCACATTTATGGCACAATAGGCCATACACTCGTCGGCTAACGTTGCCATCGGCACTAGCGTGGTGGTCCCGTATATGAATGGTGACAGTCCGTACCCCTGACGCTGGGAGCGGTCGACACTAAAGAAAGTATATCATGAGGAATAATGACAGAAGGGATGGACATACACTTACAAAGTCGAGAGCATGAGCATCCTTCAGAGATAGAAAGGAAGGCGCATTCAAAGAGTACACACGCAAGGACTGAGGACTGGAGAGTCAGATACATTATACGCGGTGCAAATTCTTTGTCGCGTTCCATGATTTCGACGACATCTGTGTGATATAGCTTGGGTAAGCTAAAGATGTCGTGAGATCTGGAAACGAGGCTGGCGTCCAACGCTGATCTTATTTACGCAGTCAAGACCCCATGAGGGGCTGAGGGCCGTCGAAACAAGAGATCTAGGATGGGCTCGACCATCTGATCTAGTGAAGCGACACCTCTAAAAACCGGTTCCTGCCTCGAGAAAGGCGATACAAAAGTACCTCGGTTCTTCTTGTATTGCGAGGACGTAGGATGTCGTTGGGAAAAGATAGGCATCGGAGTGGTGGCGTCGCCGCTTGCTATCTAGTCGATCGTTGATATCATCTTCAGAGTGAGAGTAACCAATCAGGTCATTTCCGTATTCGTTGTCACAGCTTTTACCCTGGGATCGTCAGTCGTCGGTATCTTGCACGGAATTGAGAATTGAACCAGGACTGTAATGATAAATAATTGTGAGCATTTGAGATACACCGGCGCGACATTGTAGCCTACCTTTGTACTTATAATGAAGCCATGGGGGTTGACCTCGCTCAAAACACCCCCGCAATAAATGACAGTATGCATGTGATGGAGGTAGTGGTGGATCGCAGTGAGGTGGTCGGCCCGTACGCTACTGTTCTATGGTTCCAAGGATGGTCGCTGCCGTGTAGGCTGGTGACGATGACCTAGTATCCAGCCCTTAACCACAGAGAAGGCTATATAGTAGGCACATCGATAATGATATACAATTTTCCGATAATCAAAAATTTTCTGTGCGAAGGCGATGAAAAACTGTAACCAGAAATATCATAAGACGTACTTCAGCGGGAACCTGTTCAACCGTCAGCGTCAGACTGAGATACGACGATAGTTTTTGCGACCACTGTTCGCTGATCTTCGTTGTTGCATTGGTTGTGTTGCTGCTGGGCGAAATAAGGAAGTGGACAGCAAATAGCAGTTGTCGAGTAGTATTGCAAGCTATTAATCCAGGACCGCGACTGGGTGGTAAGAGAAAGGCAAGAGCAGTTGAATACACTGATGCGACACCATATCGCACTTCGACATATAATTCGTGTGTCCTTTGCCAACGCTATCGTTGCTGCACTCAACTTTGTACAGAGAAATACTGTCACACAGAAAGACTCTAGTGACACGCTACCGCTCCGCGTGTCGTAGTAAGAGTTTTCCGTTTCCTAGGCCATTGGTATCGAGGCCAGTACCATTTGGGTTAGGGAGTTGTGATAGTAATAGTGTAAGCCTCGGGATTGAACTTCCTTGACCCTAACCTTAAAAGGTGTATATAAGCACACGGACTTCCGGTCCGACAATGCCGACTCCTCCATTTCTCGAGGCTACCTCCATGGCGATTCAATCCATTCGCCAAGTTCACCTTCAATTTTCCTGCGGTCGCCGAGAAGACACTCCTGTTTCTGCATCTTACCTTTCTTACCTCGAAACCCCCATCAACAGCTGTCTGAGTTCTCACTAAAACCGTACAGATGGTCTGCTACGTCGGCTACTTGGGTGCTAAGGGCGATCTGATGTTTACCCCGGATTCTAGTAGTGCGGTGTTCGACTATAGGGTGCCTTTCCATTTCTGATACCTCTGTTACCACGCTTACGGTCCGATCTTACCTATCGACGTCGAAAATGCTCGTAAAACCGACCATTCTGATGTAGATGCATCCTCTTTCAGAATATCGACCGTGACAAACTCGCGCTGCCACTAGCATGATGCCCCCGTCGTGCTGAGCTGCCCATCTAATTCCGCAAAGCCAATGTAGTCACGTATTTCTCGGCAACTGACCACACTTTCTCTCTGCTGGACCGGCTCTTAGACGAAGGAACGAGGCGGTGATATCGTCCATGATGGATGACCCACGAAACAGAATATTGTTCCTGCTCCGTGGATTCTGCACGTCTTCGATGAACTTAGCGCTAATGGCTAGAATACAATCTTGTTCCAGCTGATCAAGCCATCCTCGTACGCACCGCCTCGTCGCTGGACTGTATCTTTTTCTATGCTTCGGCATCCCTCACCTGATGGGCTGCGCAGGATCTCTTGACCCAGCTGAGATCACATCAGTCAGACCCATTCTATCCAGAAGCGCAGCAGAGCCACGACGAAGCCGAGTGCAAAGCAACAATCTATTCTGATAACAGAGTCTGAAAAGTCGACGTGTTTGATCTCCTTCTGAAGCTGCGGGAGATGGCTGCTCTTAATGTTGCCTATGATGCACCCACTGTCTGAACCATAGTCTGCTAAAAAGACAACAACACGAGGAAAGGTGCTTCCCTGGCTTCATGTTGTTCAGTAATTATGCAAGCCTGGTCTTTCGTCGCAGTCCTCGTATTTATAGGTATTTCTTATCCACTCAAGTCCTTTTTTCTTACAAGTGTCCACTTGCGCCGGAACCTTCTAGATAGGCCCGGTCATACCCGGGACAGGACATCTGTGCATGACGAATCAGTTGCATCCCTACCCATACAAGCCAATAGCCGCAACGGTGAGTCCAAGTTTCCTGCGCAGGCAAAAGAGAATGGAAAACTACTATTGCCGGACCATACAAAAGGGGAGTTTTTGTTACCACGGATCCCACGCTTTAATCGTGCGTTTGCATGCTCGTGTTCATTATGCTAGACCACTCTTGTAAAAAAATCAAATAGCGGTACAATTAGGTCCGTCCGTGTTCAGAGCGCTACGCAATGATTGTCAAATGCTTGCTTACTCATTCAAGTATGCATGAGGGTCTTTCGCTCCAACCTAATACGACCAGTTCTATCTCAGTAGGAACTACATGATTAGGAGTTCACTCTCAAGCCTGGAGATCTAATGAGCAAGAAGCCTGTCGCTACGATATCGTGCCGCATGCGAGGTTATTCACATGTACTTTGTAGAGAGCCTTTAAGTATTGCTTGCCGTAATATCTAATACCTATACATCATTCTATGTCTTTTAGGTACTTACAGCTGGTGTCGCTTCAAGGCAACGTCACTCAGGAAGAATTCATATCAGAGTATTGAAATTTATCTTGTCACATTGCGTGCTACAATGCACAGTGTACAAACGTTCACTTCTCAGTCACCATTGACAAGGGTAGCGCCTACTTTTCATTACACTTTATAACCGGTGACTTACCTCCTCTTGCTGGAGGAGTATTCCGTCGAAGTAACTCGCACCTTATGTTATTGTCTGACAGGCATAAAATTCAGCCCAATTACATGTATATCCTGGATATCCAATAAGTTCAGATGAATTCCAGCATCCTCGACAAAGAAATTGTCCAAAATACGAGCACGGACGTACTGAAAAAGATAATGTGCAGTCGTCGCGTGTCTACCGTCATGATGTG
Source organism: Armillaria luteobubalina (assembly GCA_030435615.1). NCBI lineage: Eukaryota > Fungi > Basidiomycota > Agaricomycetes > Agaricales > Physalacriaceae > Armillaria > Armillaria luteobubalina. The sequence continues at coordinate 61,990 of JAUEPU010000241.1, forward strand.
ATTGCGAACGTGATAGGTAAGTTACCCTGGAGGCTTCGTGCGCAACTTTCTCAATGCCTCTTAAGTATTGAAAATTGACGTCCTCACCACTCATGTTCGAGCTACAATAAAAGAAGTGCCAGGGGCAATTGATGACCTGATCGGGATTCGAACCCGAGACTGCCCATGATTAAAATAACATCATAACCATCTCACCAAGCCATTATTGCAACACACCCCGTTGTCGACCTCCTTCATTTAGCTCTTGACTCGTGCTGATTTGTTCATGTATGAACCGCAACAAAACTTCAACGATGAGCCATACATAACTTGACCAGGAATCGAACCCAAGGCAGTGCACCATTAAACTAATACTCTAACCACCAGACCAGACCATTGGGGTTGTATGTCCTTATCGGCCTTCCTTATGTAGGTCCAGTACCGCGCATTCTCTCAGTGGCAACATCACAATTGGGCAAACTCCTACTTGGGCGAGCACGCAATTAGCTGGTTTTAGGACGGCACATGTTCCAGTTGCCTGCGGGTAATATAGCTCGGTAATCGTAAGCGGCGTCATTATCATCATTCCACACCGCTCGAGAGACGGCCATAACCGGAAAACATTCCCATGGATTCCTTTCCTCCCACCAATATCTCTCCTCTCCGCGTGCTACCGTGCTCAACGAGGACGCGGTTTCTGATACCTCGGCTGATTTTACGGGGTTTATGTGAGGATTAAATCATGGGAGATAGGCTCGGTGCGACTGGGGCTCTGTTCAGCGATGTCCTTCTTATAAAACTGATACAGTGTATTAGCCGCCTTCTTGTCAGAACCACATACATACATAACGTATGTACGCCATTTGCACGCCATCGATCCTGGATCCTGGAATCGCATTTGACATTGGGATGGATGGAAGGAACAAGCGCAGGATTATACCCCTCCGGTGTAGTGGCAGCTTTGAAGGTGCCTAGCGTTCCTTGTACCTGTTCCACGATGATAGTATATAGGACGGACCGACGTGCCATACCCTCGTGATACCCAATGTCAATGTTCTCTTATCTCGACTGTCCCCTGACTTGCATTAACTCCAACCCTGTTCATCTTTCTCCACTCGTGCTGATGGACTGCTGACTTGGACACCACCACCCCCTCGAGGTGCTAGGAACCACACCTGCATTTTTCCTACGGAGAAGACTTCGCGCCCTGGCCTCCATGCACGCGTGTTCTGGTTCTTCGACTCGACTCGAGCACCTAGTCCATTGCGTTAAGTTGCACCGCACTGCAGGATGCAGGGTCAATTCTGATTAGAAAAGCGGTTTCGGCAAGTGTCGCGGAGATTTGATCCAGACTTGAAGCGTGGATCTCTGGATAATTTATACAGTCCCTTGGAACCGAAACTCGAGTTGCCGACAAAGCGCCGGTGTGCACAGCTCGTTGCTCCAGATCAGGCGCCTGAATATCTTAAAATTTCGGCGGCGTTTTTCTCGACAATCAATTCGCGGCGCAGCATTTAGGTGCTGTAACACGTGCAGTACCGTGATGAGATCCAACCGAGGGTGCGCCATCTCTTTTCCAAGCCTTGGAATACGGCCGCCCGAGCTCTGATCATTCTTGCGCGGATCAAATTGAGGGGAGAAAACGCTCGGAGTGGAATGTGTATGTTCTACGGAAGGGTTGGCTGTATGTAAGTGATGCCAAGGCACTGCGTCTTCCTCCAAGAACGGGATCTGACAGGATAATATATTGTCCCGGGACAGTGGCGATTCACGGACGCTATTGCTATCTATCTCCTTGGCGATCGATCATGATCTTGTCGACGGTGTTGATCGGGAACTGCCAGAACGTTTTTCTGCCAAGGCCGGCGGCAAATTGAGCTAGACGTAGCAAAGAACAAGCACCTGCGACGTTAGGAGACCACGGTAATGATTTGTTTTTGATAAGACATGGAGGAGAAGGGTCGTTATCATCGAAATGCAGCCGCTTGACCTTGGGCAGGGCATGACATCACGTCGTCTCGGAGATTACACCCGATGTTCATGTCATTAACAGACAGGAAGTACGCCACACTTCTTCT
>JAUEPU010000242.1:0-64031 GCA_030435615.1 Armillaria luteobubalina
CGGAATTCGCGTCGATTCGGATACAATGGGAGAGGGTATATCAGCGGACGGATCCCGTATGTATGCAGCGAGGAATTTCCTCCACGGTGTTTTAGAAGGAACAAAATGGCCTAGAACACACGGGTGAGTGAGATAAGTAGGCTTGCGAAATGGAAAAGCGGACCTCCGTCGTGTTCCTCGATTCGTTTGTTGCTTGAGACGTCTATGAGCTCTTGGGAGCGGTCGGAGGTGACTATGGTGTCAGTTTTGCCGATGATATGGAGTGTGGACGTGGAGTAGGTTGGGTTGAAGAGAACGTCTGCTAAGGGGTCTGTGATCCTCAACCCTGCAAACTGCGACGCAGAATTTGCTGAGAAAGAGATTGGCGGCGCATGATAAGTGACTTATGGCTGTACGTACAAAGGTGGATGCGGTGATTTACCGTCTATGAGGAACGGCGGATAGCTTTCTGGTTTTTCTAACTGTTGAAATAAGGCTCCAAGTCAGTCTTGAGTACTCAACCTAGGTATAGTCCAGCACGCACCAGAGCGCATAGCAGGGCAGCTACAGCTGCTCCTTGACTATAGAAATAAGAATAAGAACAAAGTTAAGATCCTTGTGGATATTGTATTCTACCTAAATCCAAACACGCCCTGGAATCAATGCATAAGAGATATGCCGACGACAAAAATATATCAATGCGTGCTGACTCACGTCGTATGTCCGTTCTTTGAGGATATCCCGAAATAGGACAAGTGAATCGTCCAAGCCCACGGCTCGGGTCTTGTCGGCGAAGGCTCTGAACCATCCTCGAGGAGTGAGCGTTGGGTCTTCCGTGTAAGCTTCAAGGGTGTTTTCATTTGATTCTGAGGCCCCACCAAACAGATCTTCAGCTTGGAGGACATGAGGTGCATCGATGAAGACTAAACGAGCATGGTTCGCTCTAAAGGTTAATGTATATAGTATAACTTCAAGGACAGCTTACCCATGTCAACATCTTTTCCACATTGTTTCCGCAAGGCTCCGAGCTAAAAGTTTCGCCGTGGGTTATTGTTCCGCGATGCTATTGAGAGCTAGAGAACGTGTAGCACGTACACGTTTGCTCAAGATGTGTGCGTTCTGCGCATAGCTAGGATATGTCAAGTCAAGAGTATATCTGGGGAAATCACCCGATGGACCATACCCATGAAGGACAAGAATCGATTTGGTGGAAGTCATAGTGAGGGCAAGAATGATCTTGATGATCGAAAATCGATAGATTTGATTTTATGGATATCACCGAGTCAAGCGTCGTCATAGCACGGAACCGGCGTAGAGAAAATGTAGTACGAATTGATCGAATATAATTGTTATCAACTGGTTCGCAAGAAGATCAAGACCGTTTGGGGTGAGGATTGGAGGGTAAACAAGTCGGTGTATGTCAATGCGACAGAGGCGACAATGCATCGTGGTGGTTTGAAACGTCAATGATCAAAGACGGGCCCTTACGAGCCGTTAATTAATATCAACTTCTATATCCAGTTACAAAAGACGGTTTTCATCGAGATTGATAATTTTGCAATAACTGGCATTCAGTTAAGCATGGAGCGTGAAAGGTCATGGATGGAAGGAGAAACTTTAGGTCAGCCATACCTTCGCGGTTTGAGAATGAATGGAGCAGATAAACAGACGCGCAGAGGGGAACATAACCACTTTTTCCGCATTTCTAGAAGTCATATCAGGTATGGATACAGCCCAGGGATAAGATGACCGGTAGATAGATAGATGAGACGAGGGTTATACAATGCATAGTTCTTACATTAGCTTAGCACCCCAGCGTGTTCAATTTTCTGGTCATAACAAGACACAGCACATCACAATCCAGAGGTGTAGAAAAGGCTAGGCGAGAGGATGAATTGAGGATTGCCAGTTCAGACGCGTCATAGTTCTTGCACCAAAGTAAAAAAGGCATTTCAGTCTACAGATATTGAGACGCGTCGCCGGACTCGGTGAACCTAGCAGGAGTCTAGTTTGCGCGAAGCCATTGTAGAAGACCGGTCTCTGTATCATACTTTTTATCCCAGTAGATGGTCAATCGAGCTGCGAGTTTAAAGATCATCGTAGCAGGAGGAAGCAAACTTAAATCAGATGTCAGGAGTCCATCCATCCAAGTTGAAAATCAAAAGGCACAGCCACTGGCTTCGACCTTGATGTCGGCTCGAATAGCAACCGATAGCGGTCGACAGTAGCGGTCTCCGTGTTTTTCCTAGTACTTCTGCTCCACCTTCCGAAAACCTGTCATCTTGGGGTTAGAGCCTGTGAAATTGTTTCCGCGTTGACACGCTCTGCGGCACAGAACATTTTAAAGTTCTCATCCAGCAAATGCCTTATAGCATCCGCTTCCAAAATCGGGTCCGGGGTCCGCCACTGTTTGCCATATCCAAGTTCACCCGTACAATGTCGGTCTGCCTCATTCTGAACATACTTCATGACGAGACATTCAACATGTTCTCACTGAATGTTTCATCACGTCGGGGCTTTCAAACGATTCTGTACGGCGATAAATATATACCAGCGGAACTGGGTAGCTGTGGTGTCCAAGCAGTCTTCTTCAAGCTTCTCAGGATGGTGCCTACGAACATAGATGATAGAAGAGCCTCGAAAGTCTAGACTGTTTCAGTGCCTTTTCCGAAGGACATCATTCATTGTAGGTTCATGATACCGCCACCGCCCTTTTTGTGTTCAGCTATGTTGACCCAAATCTAGGACCAAGTCTTCCTCGGTACCTTGGTTCTCATTAACTGGTTGCGAGGATCTGTTTTTACTGGTCCACGGTACTTTTTACTCGAGGTGGTATCCGCCAATCGTATCCTCTGCTTCAGGTACATGTATAATAATGTTCTTGGCCTCTGGCCAGTCCCTGTATGATGCTCGCCACTCGGACGCTCTAAGCTAGGGTCATCCATCTTGCGTCAGGCCTGCCGTACATTCCTTTTCCCTATCGTGAGCACCGGTGGCCATCGGAGAACGGTTCCGATGAAGACATTGAGTCCCATTGTCGTACGTATAGCTTACGCAGAACATCGGATGTACACCTACACACTCATCAGGTCTCTCCTTTTCTCTTCGCTTCCAGAGACGGATATTTTACTTTGTGCCTTGACAAGGTGAACATATGCATATCGACAAAACTAGCCCTTGGTCGGATACACCGTTTGTTCAATTTTGTTAGTCAGGTCCGAACTAATGTACGGTGAGGTCTATCTTTTTCGTTAGGGTTCTGGTCCTCCGTTCTATTTCGATCGACCGCATCTGTAGTCCCTAGAGGCACACACTAAGCGTGTTATGCAATACGTCCCGCAGGGAAAGGACTAAACTTATTATGCTAGGACCCTTCTGCTTGTCTGTTACGTCTACAACACTAGTGTCGAAACGGTAAGTTTCCCTGCAGAAAATCAGACTTTTCCTTCACATGGATCTAAATTCAGGGTATGAAAGACTTTCGGGTTAGCATTCACTTCAACAACGGGTACGTCTACCTATTTCCATATTTACACCAGTCAATTCCGATCCGATGCGACTGTTCAAAACATCGGCAGGTTCATCCCTCGCTTCGCTTTGTCCAGAATGCTGGTGTATATCGTCGTACCTCTGGTGCCTTCTCTACTGTCTTCTGTTTTAGTTGTATCGTCAATGTCCTCGCACGTCGCAGTCTCGTCTGGGGTTTAGTAACTGCTCCTTAGTCTTCAGATTTTACCCCCAGCGGCGGAATCCCGAGGTGCAAACAGAAACAAGTCTCTGATCTGAGCTGCATAAGGATGCCTCAGTTTGGTGGGCGCAAGTCCGTACTGTCGTTTCCTTCGTGACAGATATCGGCAACTAAGATATCGACTTCCGAGGGTGAAGCAAAAAGAAGCGCAAAGATCTGCGTTACGTCGACCCTTGATACTTCGTACTCCGAGGACTATGGGTCGATCTCTAGCTTCTTTTCGAGTCTCTGGAGCGCATCGTCACGTAGAAGTGACTACTTGCGACAGGGTCTCTTGGCAGAGAAGATACTTATGACTGTCAAAGCGCGACACTCTTAGGATGATCTAGAGACGACATTGGACGACCTTCCGTTGCTTCTACTGGTTAAACGTTTAATATGGTGACGGTAGTTACATCAGAACGATAATTGGGTCGTCCTAAAGAAAGAAGAAATATCGTATTCACATATCAGCACTTGTTAATGCCGGTGCCAGTTGGTAGTCTTACTGAAGTGTTACTTTACTAGGTTTTATACCCATTTGGCACCTTTGCACACGAACTTTTGAAACAGCAAGCTTGATTCGAGACAATCTTGAATGTACACCCTGTCTGTTTTGAATTACATAAATACTGACAGATGCCAGCGCATTTCCAACCCTACAGTCAATGCAATTGTCGTCTACGACCATAAAGTATTGTACCTCAAATTAAAGATCGTGATAAGCGTGAGTATGAAGTCCGTGTCATATACGTATGCAATAGAAAGCAAGAAGCAACAGTCAATGTATGTCCAAAGTCCAGGGAAAAGTTGAACAAAAACCAGGTGTTATTTAGCATTCGCCACGATTACGTTGCGCGGAACGCATTCCTGAGCAACTGGAAGCCAGATAAAAAGACGACAAGTGTCGTCGCGACCATGGTGATGATTGTTGGCTGTGCAATGTATGACGAGAACCCGTTGCTACATATTGCGCAGTTCCAGCCTAATCGTTTTTGTCAGTCTTCTCTAATTCAGTAAACAGATAAGTAAGACTCACCACTGCTAAGTGGAGTGTACGACTGAGGGGTATAAAAAGCAAATGTAGCTTCACTGTTTGGGTTCATGTACCCGCCTCGTCTAGTTGCGCCCAAGCCACGCTCGTCCTGGATCAACAGTGTACAGGTCGCTTGGGGAAGGGGGTTATCCGAGTGGCTCTTCTGGTAAGAGTAGACATCCCACACGACCTGGGTAGCCGACCCATCAATAATTCCATCCGACGCTGGTCCCACCGGGTAAGTATTGCCGTTGTCACATTGCGCAGAGACAGTGAGATGTGTGGGGGTGACGAGGACATCCGTAAAGTTCCAGCCAAATGTGACCATCTCATTGGAAGCGATTTTGTAGAAGGATGTGACCGTCGTTGGGGGTTGAGTGATGGTCAGAGAGCCTGCTGCTGCTGAGGCAGGGATGGAGATGGTTGACGAATTCCCTGAGGAAGAGGCAGACTGGGAGCCTGAGCGGGACGACGATGAGGACGACATCGAGGGGGTGATGACGGTAGCAGTTAAGGAGAGGAGTAAAAGCCAAGGCTCGACGATGGTATCACTTTGCTCGTTGGCGGGCGACAAGTGACAAATGTGACCAGCAATAATTTGTCACCGTTTTCAAACACGTGGTTGGCGGCATCCGGAAACCGAAACCGTGACGGGCCTTGACTCCCCTCCACCATGTCGAAAATTCAGCAACCTTCCAATCAAATAAAGTAATATAAACTGCCTGATCGTCTCACATCCACTGACCTCCTTCATCTCCAGACTCACGAATGTCTCCGTGGTGAAATTAAAGAAAGGCGGCAAGCGCTTCGAAGTAAAGTGTTCTACGCCCTTAGTCATAGCTAGTTTTAACACCGATGTTAGATCGCATGCTACAAGAATAAAGTACAAGAGTGGAGAAACGGCGTGTACGAAAACTCATTGTTCTCGGTCATCCAAACGCTTACTTATTCTTTGGACAGGGAAACCAATTTAGACGACGTTCTTCAAATAAGTAACGTATTCGTGAACGTTTCCAAGGGCGAAGTAGCCAAGCACGGGGACCTGAAAAAATGCTTTGGTACAACAGACATTCCAGACATTGTTACAGAGGTCTTGGCCTGTTCATCGTTCTCGTCCTCTCGAAATCTCATTTGGTGTCAAGTAGATCCTCAAGAAGGGCGAGATGCAAGTCAACGAGAAGGAACGCGATCATGATCTCTCTGCACTGCGCAAAGAAATCCTCAACTTGGTGGCCGAGAAATGTGTTGATCCAGAAACGCAGAGACCTCTTCCAGTGGGTCTGATAGACAAGGCTATGACGGAGGCCGGATTTAGCGTCAAACAGAACAAGACGGCGAAAAGCCAGGCAGGGAACTTGCCAACTCTGATATATTTATACTCATATTCTCCCACTCATATTCTCCCAGGTGTCAGAGTGTATAAAGCTTATCCAGTCGAATTCCACGCTACCAATACAGCGTGCACGGATGCGTGTCCGTGTGACCATGCCGCCTGCAGATGGCAAAAGGCTCAGGGAAAAGATTCTAGAAGGAGCAGAGAAGGTCGAGGACGATGAAACGACTAAAGATGAGTGGGAAGTTGTGAGTATCCGTCCTTCGCCGCAGCCGTCACCTACTGACAGCTGCCCATTCATTCAAAGGTCATGCTAATAGATCCTGGTCAATTCCGTGTGATCAACGAGATTCTACAGAAAGAATGCAAGGGCCGCGGACGAATCGAGACAATGACTTTTGCAGCGACGGCGACAAACTAGATCTCCTCGGGGTTTTTGTATCTTTAGAGTATTATACTGTTTCAGGTAGACTCAGATGACATTGCTATTATGTACATCTTTGGGCAGCTCAGCGCTGTACATCGCGAAGGATAAGCGGCCTCATCACACGGCCCCAATTCTCATCCCACGAACTCCACTCCCATTCAACGTTACTGATTTGCTCCGCATGATCATGAGGCGCGTGTACGTGCGACGTTGTTTGTTTTGATGTCCTTTGTAACAGGGAAGATAGTTTCGTTGAGGAGGGGAAGTTTGTGAGAAGGGACTAGGGGAGAGTGAGAAAGATGATGCTATGATAAAATACAATTTATTTACCTCCAATTGTACAGCTAGATCAGCGGAATCTTCGAATATTAATCCATTTACGCCCTCCTTGACAAGCTCGTCCAAACTGATAGCTATTTAGACCGGAGGATGACATGGTGCTAAAAACGGACATACCATTTAAATTTCAAGGCGCAGACGGGCAAACCGCAGCCAAACATGTCAACGATTTTCATAGGTAAATCAAGCGCGGAGGAACTGGAGTGCAGGGAAACACCGAGGTCCGCAGAACCTTTCACAAAGTCAGTCATGACCGCGAAGATGATGTTCAGAGATGGCAAACCAAGAAGTAAGGGGTAATCCTCTGGTTCTAACCACAAGCTGACGCATCTTACCCAAGCCCATCCTCGCTGTAGCTTTTCCATGCTTTGCATGTACTCGTCACGAAGGTCTCCCTTTCCTGTAACGACCATCAGAATTTTCGGCAACACCTGTGGTCCTTCGTGATTCAATTCTTTGGCCCTAGCTTCGTATATTTCCAGAGCTTCGCGGAGTATCCCAAAATCTTCATCAGGTGTCCACGAGGTGCTGGAAACTACCAGTGCAGGCCGATCTCGGCGAAGGCGGGGTGAGTGTATCTCGGAGTACGAGGGAGGATCGAAAGACTCCGTGGGCGTCCTGATGGTGGCGTGGAAGGACTTCAAGGTTTTTGATTTGAAAGGTACCCCGGATGTCAGAGAAGGCAGTGAGACATCGCTGGGTTTTTCTGGAAGTTGTTTTATCTGGGAAGTCGTATCTGTAAACGGCGTAGAATAAGGCATAGACGAAGGCGGCAGCCAGCCGGTGAGGGATTTTGGCGCGGCTATTGATGGTTTTAGTTTGACGAACAGCTGAACAGAATTCGTCAACGCTATGTGTTGGTGAACAGTTGATACACATACATCATGCACTTCTTGGGGCGAGCAACGATGGAAAAGACGGGGAGGTCTGTCATGCAAGACTGACTTGTGTCCTCTGAAAGAACTTAGTAAGGAGAAAGAAAAGGCATCGACTACGTACTGGAGATCCCATTCTTTCACGAGGAAATCGCACATGGCCTGGGTCACGAAGAGATGAGCATACGCGCTCCTTCCAAAGGTGGCCTCTACCCTAAGAGAAATGTAGGGAATGTTGTAGGGAGAGAGGTATGGGCGCGTACGTACCATTTAGCGATCCTGACGAATAGATGATCGGGCCCCAGTTTGATTGCCAAGATACTGTATCCCAGATTATGCCAGTCAATGATGACTTTGCATCCACGTATTCGTCCAACAAGGTAAACAATGGCAAGCGTAGGTATGCTTGGAGGGTTCTGTAGGTAAGACATCAGTATTTGGTGACTATAAACGTGTTCAGATAACTTGCCTGTACAAGGATGAACTCTGGTGGTTTTGGGATGCGCACGAGAAGTTCGAGTAGAACTGCGGCAGTCTGATGGATTATCTTCAATGGCGCGAAGAATATGAAGGGCAGACGTCGGAAACAAGTGGGTAGTTGAGGAAGGTAACGAAATGCGACCGGCAGGCGTTGCAGCGAAGGTATCGGTGTTGATCCTGCCTTATTGTTGGCACAGAAGCAGAGAGTATATATCGCACTTGCCTGAGTATCCGATGATGTTTGTCTCGAAGCCGTTCTCTGCAAAGCTCTCAGCGTGATACATCATCCTAGGACTGCGCCCAATGTCTCCAAGGACGAGAATCGCTACCGAGCGGAGCGAATGCTGATTCCGCGGGCGGAAGAACAGGTAAAGACGAAGAAATTTCCATGAAAGCCAGAGCAGAAGACAGGCGACGACGAATCCCCCGACACGAAGGTTGCTGGTGGTGGTCATGACGAGTCGGCCCGAAGCCACCGGTTCTCGCATTACTAATTCTCAAAAAGTTATTGAATAAGCACCGAGATGTTGGCCTCGACCCCCTTGCGCAACCTGGCAGCGCTGCCGTTTAAATTCAAGTCAATACGAAAGACTCCCCTCAATGTACGGTGTATCTCCTCGACACCGGCTCTATCTTCGTTTAGGCATGGGCGGCGATTCGCCACGGAATCCTCGATTGTACCAAAGTACCGGTCTGCAGTGAATACACAGTCGAATCCGCCTTTGAGTGAGTCAGTAACTCTGTTTATCAGATTAAGTCTCAACAAAATTTTTAGCACGGTCAATGTTCATCCAAACAGAGCCGACGCCAAATGACGACTCTCTGAAATTCATTCCGGGGGTGCCAGTCATGGGGGAGGGTACGGCAGAGTTCCTCGACACACGATCCGCCCTCCCGTCGCCCCTTGCCATCCGTCTCATGGGAATTGAGGGCGTCGCTGCTGTTTTCTTTGGGCCCGATTTCGTAACCGTCTCCAAAGATTCTGAAAATACATGGGCAGTTCTCAAGCCCGAGATATACTCTACGTTGATGGAATTCTTCTCCTCTGGACAAGCCCTTTTCAGGAGCCAGGAAGAGAGGGACAATGCTGGACCGCAGGACACGAAGATTCTTGATACGGACTCGGAGACTGTTGCGATGATTAAAGAGCTGCTGGAGACGAGAGTGCGACCGGCTATCATGGAGGATGGGGGGGATATTGAGTATCGTGGATTCGACGAAGAAGGATCTGGCACTGTGAAGATCAAGCTGAAGGGCAGCTGCAGAGGATGCGATTCCAGCACTGTCACCTTGAAGAGCGGGATCGAACGGATGCTGATGCACTATATTCCCGAGGTCAAAGGTGTCGAACAGGTTTGTTTTCTTTCTTCCTTTTTCTCTCTCGGTTATCACTGAAATGTTCACAGGTGCTTGATCAGGAAGAGGAAATCGCTTTGGACGAATTCCAGAAGCTGGAGAAACGGCTTGAGAATACCGGAAGCAAGTCTAAGTAGGTCTTTACCGGCTGCCTTCTTCATACAGCTTATGGCCTTTTCTTTATCCGTAGCCTGGCGCAGTATATGTCTGTGTAGATTTCCCGGGTATATAGGCACATGGTCTTGCTTGTATGTCCCAGGATCAATACGTGCCGTTACGGACGACATAGACGTATTCGTAATATACACTGTACATTATTTAACTCTGTATTTTTGAGGACGAGGATTCAATATTCATCTCCGCTACTAATTCAGGTAATAGAAGTAAACTATTTCTACCGAATGATGGCTCATTGTAAGTAGATTAATGTCAGTTCGCGCGTGGTCGACGACTCCACATAACGGGTGATGTCCCGGACCGGGTCGAAGCGGCACCCCAATTTGAAAAGGTTCGATGAATTCAGACACCCATCTTCCCATCTACTCATCTTTCCTTCCCACCATGGCCATGACTGAGGATGCCACGTCGCGAAAGTATGTCCTCGCTTCGCGCGCCTCTCAGCTAGCGCAAATCCAGACGAATATGGCCCTTGCAGCGCTCGAGGCACTCCCACCACCATCCGACTCTCCCAAGCCGACATTTACCACGTCCTTCATGGCCACAGCGGGTGATAAGAATCAGTCCCAAGCTCTGTTTCTCATGGGAGGGAAAGCTCTGTGGACCAAGGAGCTGGAAGTAGCTCTGAAGGAAAGGGACGTGGATATGCTCGTCCATTCACTCAAGGACGTTCCCACTGTGCTGCCGGACGGCTGTATCATTGGTGCCATCATGGAGAGAGAAGACCCGGTAGACAGTCTCGTCATAAAGAAGGGCAAGGAAGACGCATGGAAAACTCTGGATGACCTTCCAGCTGGGAGTGTTGTCGGCACGAGCAGCGTTCGTCGCGTCGCCCAGTTGAAACGTAACTTTCCTAAACTTAAATTCCTCGATGTGGTGAGTTTTTACTTTTACTTTCTCTTTGTAATACCAGTATGAGCTAACGGGCTTGGTAGAGAGGCAATCTGTGAGCATACAGTAACCTGCAGAGTCTCGTTTCCTCAATTTGTATAACAGGAATACCCGATTGGCAAAACTCGACGCTGAGGATGGACCTTACGCTGCCTTGATTCTCGCCAAGTCTGGTATGGTGCGCCTGGGAATGGGGCACCGTATCACTGCAGATCTCACTCCTCCAACGCTGTTCCACGCCGTCTCCCAGGGTGCTTTGGCCATTGAAATCCGAGGTGATGATACCGAGGCGTTAAAGCTGTGCGAAGCAATTACCCATAAGGAGACTCAGATTAGATGTCTAGCAGAGCGCGCATGCCTGAGGGTTCTCGAGGGAGGCTGCAGTGTCCCGGTGGGAGTTAATTCCACGTTTGAAAACAACGCTCTGACCTTGACGGGTTGCGTGACGTCACTGGATGGGAGCGAGCACGTTGAGCATACCCTGAAAGAGCCGGCGTCGTCTGTAGTGGAGGCGGAGGCTGTTGGAGAGCAGTTGGCGAAGATTCTCGTTGCATCTGGCGCCGGAAAAATCCTGGATGATATCAATCTTGACCGGGAGAAGCGAACGAAGGAGGCAGAGAAGGCGGAGAAGGAAAAATAGGAAGAAGTAAAAAGAATATAATGTAAAGTAATGACAGCGTATTTCTTTGACATGTACCGCTGCGATGGGTGAATACTTTGGCACTTTGATCCAACAAATCCGGCCTAGCTTCGACTTTGTATCCTTTGGATGCGAGTTTTGTTTCCCGATGGCTACGAGAAAGTCCTTCTGTCTTTGGGAAGAAATCTCAGATCCTCAAGCTGGTTTGGAATCCCACGGCTGGGATGCAAAATATCTACATGTACGCAAAACTCATGTCTTATTTCAGACAAACATCCGAAGCCAAAAGTGGTCTTAGTATGCTGAAAACTATGATGCCGGACTTGCCGGACTACATTTGGGTGCCAAACTTGATTCCATCAAAGCATTTAAAATATCGATCTGTCGCAGCAGTGATGTACCCTCATCGACATCATTAAATGCCTCGGCGGTCCATGCTATGCATTCTTCTGTCACTCCTTGGTCTTTTTCTCGTTGGAACCGTGGTCGTTCTTTCTTCCATTTCTTCTTATCTCGCTATTGACCCCGACGCATATCTGATTGAGCACAATGTGCCGACACTTGACCGCTGGAACGCCACAGAGCATGGTCGGGTAGAACGGGTTCCGAGGCTATTTCACCAGACGGCCAAGACGGATATCCTCGCTGAAAAATGGAGGTTGGTGTCGCTGCAGTGTCGAAATTTAATGCCAGACTAGTTGGTCTGTCTTCCTGGTACCGCCACTGTAAAGCTAACCTCTAGACAGTGAATACATACTCTGGACAGACGAATCTTCCCGAAAATTTATCAGTGATTACTATCCTTGGTTTCTGCGGACGTACGACGGATATCGTTTTCCGATACAACGTGCAGACGTGATCCGATACTTTGTCTTGCACCATTACGGAGGTATATACTATGATGTCGACATTGGCTGCAAGCGTCCATTAGACCCCCTCCTCACATATCCCGTCATTCTCCCCAAAACTATCCCAGTTGGCGTCTCCAACGACCTCATGTTCTCGACTAAAGGGCATCCATTTTTCGCCCAGCTCATCCACAACCTCGCGACGTTCGACCATTCCTGGTTCCTCAATTACCCTACTGTCATGTTCTCTACCGGACCCATGTTCCTTTCCATACAGTATGCCATCTGGACTTCATCCCACGCTGCCGCGCTCAGTGATCCCATCCGTATCTTGCCGAAATCCCTGTACGGGAAGAACGCCAAGGACGGTGAAGCGCCGCATTCATTCTTCTCACATTTCTATGGCAGCAGCTGGCATGCTGACGACGCTGCGTTCATTGGGTTCCTCGGCCATTGGGGTAACAGGTTGATGTTGGCAGGCCTCGTCGTCCTCATAGCTGGGTTAGTGTTCATGGCGTTGCCAACCAGGCAGCGCAGGCAGGTTATGCGCTTGATGGGAGGACTGTCTTTGCGTTGGGTGCATGACTCTCCATCGGGTGATAGAACAAACGACGGTCAACGCGGCGTCCTCTTTTTCCTGCCAGTGTCGATTCGGCCACACGATGTCGAATTAAATGTTTCATTAGAGGAGATGCGTTTGGAGAAACGCCGGCACATTCAGGAGCCAGAGGATGATGGGCTGGGGGACTATCGTGGTTCGTCGAATTCTTCGCATCTTTGCGATGTGTAAAACCATTAGAGCGTATATTTATTTCATTTATCTTTCGCAAAACAAGGGGCTCAACAACATATTGGTTAGCACCTAAAACCTACGGACATCACCTGAAGACTCTTGTCAGCATACTGCGCGATTTCAGCTAATTGAATATGACGACGCGTGATCTCATGGGGAGTCCTCTGCCGTGTCGATTAATACATGTCGAAGAGCCCATACCTAGAACCCTAGTTGTGGAGCGGGGGTGACTTGCATCGCGGGTCATGGTCTCGTTTGCACCGTGACTACGTATCTTCCCGAACTTGTGAGGCTTAGCACTCTGAAATGTCGTACGTCCGAACGTCCGAACGTCCTTTATGACCACTCGTCCTAGTTCAAAGCAGACTTGTGTCCTTTGATCAAATATGAAGGTTTTCAGAATTTTCCGCAGAAAGTGCATTAACAAACGAGTACCGCTAATGACCGGTGATACCAACGTTGCTCCCCTGGTGGATTTCTAGATCTTTGTTCTACCCGTAGTCCCTTAGGAAGGGCCAAGTTGATCATTGACGCACATTATTCTCGTTCTCTTCTGTCCAGGCGACGCTTTGTTCAAATAATAATGCAGCTATAGTTGCGTATCTCCCTCCTACCGACTCGTATTACGGAAACATCAGGCAAAGGGCTATTATCACCAATTTGTTGTCCTTTCCCGAAATTTCTTCGAAATTGTGCAATTCTCTACGGATTCTTCTTCTGCTCGTTTTTCAGTTAGTAAAATTTCCGAATCCCCTGTCCTGTTGATTACCGTTGATATGAACCAATATTATCCAGCACTCCATCGAACATCAGGAGCTCGTCCCATCCAGGATGACTTCTGCATCATACCACATGAAGAATATGATATCGATGCTGGCGCCTTGATCCAATATGTCAAGCATAAGTACGGCTGACTATGGTTGTTCTTCGTCCTAATTCAAGCTACGCCCAATAAAACTAAAGTTACTATATACAAATGAACGTACCGTAAAGTGCTCCGCAAAGTACTACGTCTGAGTATTTGAACGGTCGACAATTTTTGATTGCAGGCAAATCGCAAGTCCCGTAGTAGCACTGGCCAATTTCTTAAAGTTATAATCTCCCAGACAGAAATCGTGCAAACGGCCGAATCCATAGAGGCTCAGCGCAACGGCGTTCAACGTCGGGTCTAGATTGATCTTGTCAATTTCAGACGATGAATTCACTGAATACTTCCCGGAATCGACAGGCGTGAATCGTGACTAACGAGGTTCCTTTTCGCAAGGTCCAAATTGTGGTTGACGATGAGCTTTTTGGCGAAGTATGGCTATGTGCCGTGATATACACCGGTTGTGACACTCCAAACGGCGCACCATGGTATAGGATTGACATTACCCTGGCCCTTCCAATCTCTTGGATGCACAGCGTACCCATGAGTGTTACGGTACAAGCGATCAATCTGGTCTGTTCTGTTCTGTGTCTGGGTGTACAAACCAGGTCAAAAACATCCTGGACCATTGAGATTTACGATTTCCCAGACATTCCAACTCTCTGTGATGTCAGGGAAGGAAATGAAACCATGTGGACGAGAGTTGTGAGCTGACGATTTCAAGTGAAATACACACGCCCGAAGAAACAAAAACGATAGATTTCGCTCCTTCCCTAAACTACATCAATAAGAGTGCATATGTCGACGAAAGATGGATTCGAGTATGAGATACTGCTCGCATCCTTGAAACACACAGTCTGATACTTCCAACTAGTGGGACAACCAAATTACGACGGGAACTGATGAATTCAAGCACAGAGAAACTCAGTCGGGCTGTAGGCATCAGTACGTCTCAGCCCGTTCAGAGACCTTAGACGAATCAGCCGAAGAATACGAGGCTTCGACCAAACGAGAGCTAGACACGAGGGCGGCTTCCCGCACCGGAGGCTATAGGAAATGTCGACATGGAGGTGCATGGCCCGGAAATGAGGAGAAAAGTTCGACGTCGGAGGGTTGTGACTCGATTTTCAATTGGCATAGCTTGCGAAGACCGGGAAGTTGGTGAAGGGGCATAGTGTTCCTCAAGGCCGAGGATAGTTTCTTCTGTCCGGTAAGGGTATGGTGAATGGAAGTTTCGAGCCGCAGAGGTGGAAGCCGTGACAACCTCTACATCTGGAGGAAAAGTAATCATAGAATCATCTAGAAGAGGGTTGGCCAAAAAGGAAAGTATTGAAGCGTCGGCGGCAAAGTGCAAGCGGGTTTGGATGCGCCGCCCCGCCCATAGTTGAGGTCGTCTGTGAGCTTCAATCTTCAATCTGTGCGCCAAGGATGTTCATACCAACATCTCTTTACGAGGATGGAGGTAGGGACGAAGAGGAGACAGCTGGATGAGAGATACTGTTCCAGGAGTATCGTAGTACGGTTTTGATACCGTTGGCGTATGTTGGGCTCTCTACGGACACAGAATTACAACCGAAATAGTGTTATGAGCGTATAAAATGGGACTTACGCGTGGCATCAATGTGAGTTGACATGTATTCTGAGGCTACACCCTCATTGAGAGACTTATTACAAGTCTTGTTGACGTATTTCCGCCAGAAGTGACATCGTTTTCTTAGAGCGATATCAGAATAGGCTCGCTGTGAGATGGTGGAAAGAGAGGCAGATAGTGGGCGACGCTTGAGCGACTAGGGTGTATCTTTAGTCGGCAATGGCATGTAGTGGGTGCGTGAAGGTACCAGCATCGGCGAGACACGTCGCCAGCCTGACGGAGTATTCGGTACGGGATCTGTATGGCAGAACTTAGCTAACAATGAGTGGCAATGACAAAAATCTATACCGGAGAACGTATGACAGACTGTGGAGAGACGGCATCCTGAAGGCCCAGAGATGGCTTGATTTAAGGCGGTCGGGGAGGAATGAACTAACGTCGGCGGTTAAATAGCGGTGCTTTTCTCCCGAACCCACGAGATCCATCATTAGACGTATCAATGGGACTGCTATACCAAGAGACCAAATCGTCGTTCTCTCTCAAACCGGCCATTGTCGTCGGCCAACTCGCCTCCACCGTGGCATGTTGAGACTCGAAACTCGAGAGGTGCCGGTTTCATTGCCACCGCGAAACATAAACTCTGCGTGGCTTAACGCCGAGTCGTACAGAGTGAGGTAGTCCTGCACATGATCGTAAACCATTCGTCGTCCAAACTCCAAGTCCGCTTCGGCGTGCTGTGCTGTCATGAGGCCTCGCATGGGAATGTCCGTTTCCTGCGGTGGCATGGGCGATGCGTTTAGTACAGGTATCGCTGCGGGACGGTATGGACCCTGGTGCCGTGGATGGAGAGATGTAGAGTGTCTACGACCAGAAATGATACGTCTCGATTAGCCTTGACGAGATTCCCGTGTCGGTTGCGCCGCCCTGTTCGAGATGGGCTCCTACTCCATCTGTGAGCTGTAGTCTTCTATCCGCATGTCAAGAGTATTCATGGCAATGCTGCCGAGAGTACCTGAATTCAGGCTTAATGGAAATTCAGTATAACAGTCATTTGTACGCACCAGACCAGCGTTGCTGCACGTAGAAGGTAGAACTAGGTTACGAGAACTGTAGACTATCGAGAAGCATTGACGGCAGATACTAGTCAAGCCAAAGTGAAACCAGGAAGATCAGCAAAATGGAGTCCGAACCTTCACGTTATATGCTTCAGTCCCATTCTCCCGGGGTGACCACCCTCTTCATCTCATTGAACAACGATCGGCGGAGGTGGATATGCATGTACAGCCAGGACAACGAGGAGGCTTGACCAACCTAAGTTAGGAACGATCACATGTACAGTGCTAAGACTCGCAGGAATTTGAAACTCCGCAACGTGTGTCTTCTCATCGAAAAACTCCGTATTCTCGAGCAGACTCCATTGTGACTACGAGACACGCTCGCCACGCTGCCAGGTCCAAGTACGATAGCCATGGTAAATGCCGTGATAAGTTCTTCTATTGCAACGTTCTCATTGGTTTCCAGATTTCGTTTGCTCGCGTCTGAGTTAGGAGCATAGGCAATATAGTTCGATCCATCCCATCTCTCCTCCTCGCAGACCCACCGACTAGTTGGTAATCTCAGCATAAATGTGGCAAAAGAAAGTATACGACACGGCGACACCAACTGGCGTCTTCTGTTAACTTTGGATGTGACCTTTGTGGGGTTAAACGACGCCCTGGTGATATTCGTATTGCTTTGAAGAATAATTCGAAGATGTCCAAGGCGACACTCTACGGTTACAACGGTGCGTACGTCTACAAGTACTACCGAACGCCATCTCTTATGCCGGCCAACCTTCCCCTACTTCGTCTGGGGCTTAGAGGCGATGTTGCAGCCATACCGACTGATGCCTCCCTGACTACTATGGCGTATGCTGGCCAGAAGGAAGGCTGTTCAGAATGATACCGAGACGAGACGGGAGACGGTGAAACTGGTCATTTGTCATGACTACTTCTATTCCAGAGTTTGTAGAGGCGATTGTATGAGTCCCGACACTCTGAAATGCCATCCTACGTCTGAGCGACCTATATGACCACTTGTCCAGCTCAAAAGAAGAGCTAGGTCCCTCGATCAAAGGCTTCTCGTTCTCATCGGATTATTTCTGCGGATAACAGTTTGTGTAATCATCCAACTATGGTTGCCTATTCCCCTCGTATCTACTCCGAATAAAATCTCGGACAATGCGCTGATTAAACTTAACAGCGATAGATTCCCCTTATTTTCCATCGAAATCAACAGTTCTCTGTCGATTCTGGTCGGCCATCGACGTTCACTTGCTCAAGTCCTGAATCTCATTGTACTGTCGACTACTGCTAATAGAACTTGATATCATCCAGCGGGCGTTCAACATCTTCTGCATCTTCCCACATGAAAAATGATGCTGTAGCTAGCGCTCGATGGAACCACACCCTGAACCTCAACAGCTCAAACATACCATGGTCATATCCAACACTGGGTCTGCCTGGGAATCTGCCAAGCGTAAGTACAACTGATTATCGCCGTTGTGTGTCCTGATTCAAGCTATTATGCCCAGGAGAAACCAAAGCTACTATGTACAAACGGGAGCGCCATGAACTGATCCGCAAAGTACTGGAAGATGTGAGTTATTATGTCAAAAATTGAATGGACGGCAATATATAATGCTGTCCAAGGCAAAGTGCAAGTCCGATTATAATAGTCGTCGCATGGGTCAACTTGAACATTCGGAAGTTACGATTTCCTCCCAGACAGAAATCGGGGAAACGGAAGAATCCATAAAGGTTCCAAAGCAACGGGTGTACACCGGTAGAAAGCCCGTAATGTCATCCTCCCTCGCCGATATTCCCTGCGGTTGCCTCAGCATTCAGGGCCTCTTGGATTTACTGAACAGCACATTCGGAACGTCATATGTGTTGGACACCGGATCCCTCTCCTCCGCTCTCAAAGACTGTGTTGCAAAGAACTATGACTTTGGAACTGCATATGGTCGTCTGCGCTCAGCATGGAACTAGTGACATTCAAAAGGAGCTATCGGAACGTGAAGCGAAGGACAGGGAGCTGCGACAAAAAGCGGTTGAGGGTAGCCGAGTAGTCAACCCAAATACAAAACCTCGACGAGTGTGGGATCTGTACAGTAATCGTGTGGTCCCATGGTGGTGTTGCGAGGTGGACTTCTCCCTCACATCCAAGGATAACTTGAAGGCACGACCTATATCGCATGCTTGGGTGGACGACATGGATCGCGTCGACGTGTTGACACCTATCAATGGACAAGCATGGCCTGTGCCCATGCCAAAAAGTACCAACCTCGACCTCATCCGCATCGAGATGCTGAACCTGGGATCGGAATACACATGGTTGGATGTTCTCTGCTTGAGACAGAGAGGAGGGCCAAGGGAGGACCTGCGTGTGGAAGAATGGAAACTGGATGTGCCTACCATTGGTATCATATATCGTTGGGCACATGTGGTGTGCTATTTGAGCGGGCTGGGTATGCCTTTGACCTTGAAGGAAGGCGACTTGGAGAGTGACCGGAGTTGGTTTAGGCGTGCGTGGACAGTGCAGGAGGTCGGGGTGTTGAGGACGATTGCCGGGGATACACCAGATGGACCAATGCACACTGAGCCGATAGACAAGAAGGGAAACTACCAGGACGAGATATTGACGAAATTTCACAGGCAGCTCAATACTGCAAAGATGACACGCGGTCTATATCGCACGCTATCCGCGATGCAGGATCGGATATCAACCTACCCCAGAGACAGAGTAGCCGGGCTAGCATATTCTCTGGACACGCACTCAATACCAGCATACTATGAGAGCCAATCTCTGGAGGATGCATAGACAGCACTTGTAAATGAGATGCCCGCGCTGAAACGAAGCTTGCTGTTCTTTACGTATCCTGAATCTGGAACTGGATGCAAGAAATGGAGACCGTCGTGGGAGCAGGTCATGGAGAAGCCTCTGCCCAAAGTTGTTTGGCATGAGACGTATGGAGTTCAGAGGGATGACGACGACTGGTATGAAGGGCGTTGCATTGAAAGGGGGTTTGTGCGCGGATTGGCTGTGGGAGGTGAAGAAGGGATCGATCGATGCGGAGAGTTAGTTGTCGAAGACGCGGATGGGATGTCACATGCATTCCGCATTGCTGCCAGCCACCAGTACCCAATACCCGAGGACACGTACACACTGCTTGGCAGCGATCCACTTGAGTGGAGGGACAAAATATACTCGACGCAATATTGGCTTGCCGGGCGACTGCCCAACAAGATGTTCGAAAAAGTGTCCGTGTTTAAAATAACTGACTTCAACGAAACAAAGCGGCTGGACGGACTAGGTTCATCTGCACAGTCTCGTAGTATTCTTGCTTGATTATGAACACCCGCATTCTGATAACCTTTTCTACCCAATTGCAATTTATTTCGTTATTAATCACAGCACCAGGTTATAACAGAACATCTAGAGAACACCAACGAAGGGCATTGCATCGGTTAAAGTGACGACGAGGTGAATGAACGAGATAATGATTTTTTCGCAGCGAGGTGTCGTAGGATGGAAATGATGGGCGTCATTAATTCTCTAAGCGGTAGCGTTACTGCAGGATTAGCAATATATGATACGGTAAGTGGGGTTTAACATTACATATCTTCATCGCAATTGATTTCCGCAGACGCAGGTTTGCATATCCGATCTTGCATCAACAGGCAACTGACTCACTGGCACGCTCATAGTACGCTTCTTCGCCAATACACACGTACTGTATCAGGCAAGTAGCCAGTATGGGTTCTCGTTCACTAGCTGTGGGAGAGAAGGACAACCGCCGCTGCTTACCGAATGCCAGCATCATGATACAATGTCCGTCCTTCGTGGCTCTGATTCCGACTCTACTACGTCTAATAACGGTTTCTAGAGCCCTCTGGCAGCGCCTCTGGTCAAGCCTCTGGTACAGGCTAAGGAGATCCTACGAATCCCTCAGGTTTTGTTTGCCAGAAACATCGCACGAAGCCAGGGGAATAGGCGAGCAAGAACCTCGCTCGTTTCGGTACGTTTTCCTGTACAACGTCCAGTTTTCTTATCAATAGGTATGCTCAGAAATTGCACTCGAACACGATAACTTCATGACAGGTTCCGTATTCAATTCGTTGTGAACATTTCGTTTCTGACCTTCCCCGCTGTAGCTGAGAAAGCCTTAGATTTCGGCATTGTAGATGCCATACTAGGAGGAGTCCCAAGTAGGATTGGCGGGTGGGACAGACAGTATGGCATATCTCCCCAGACCTCTTTTTCTTTAATGAGTTTCTGCAGAATTTCTCTATTCCACGAAATAATTTAAAACCTTAGGGACTCAGAAATACCCCAAACACGAATATTTGAGTGCCTATACGCAAGAACTATCCGCATACCGGCCTTGATGGCAGTTGAGATGGCCTCGCACAGGTGACCTATCTACGAATTGCATCCCCACCGGCCAGGGACGGTGCGAAAAGAATTCTAATGCGTTGCTCGTTCTCAGTCACTTCGATGCGTGTCAATTTAAGAGCGGAGTTTGGCTCTTTGACTCTTTCACCCTTCAATATTTTCATGTATTTCTCATCACAACTTGTTTGATTTTGGTGCGTCTTGGCTTCAACCTGGGCACTGATCACTTTTATTCTCTCACATGGAACTCTCGAGGTAGAATGGCAGGTTCTATACCATTTTCCACGTGTAAACCTGCCAACTAATCGGTGCGACGGCTCATGTCTGTTTTCTATTCAAGGTAATAAATGAAGCTTAGTAGTATTTTCTTTTGTATAGAAACAGTGCGCTGTCTTTTCGAGTTTTTCCATCTTTGACCCTCTGACCGTGCGGGCTACGCAGATAACACCACTTCCCCCCGGAACGACGACACTTTGCATCCGAACTTGGAAGAATGGGTCTGATGTTTGCATCCGGAAGGCCGTCTCTTTCATTTCGTGACACTGGCCATCCTTCTTGCATCCGTGAAGACACCCATTCTATATGACGACGTCAGGCGTTCTCCCCCACTTGTGCTGCTAGAATAAATGCGATTGAAAAGGTATCTGTGGGATGCTGCTACCACCACGGAGGCTGACGACGACGATCAACGTTGGCGAAAAGGAAGAGAACGGGGAACGAAACCTTGACGAGACAAAGGACGATGCTGGTAAGGGGAAGGGAATGATGTGATGCACGGACAAGAGTGAATAGTGTCGTGTGTTGTATCTGCTGTGGGGATTTGTTGTAGTATTTGGTTAGGCTGGTGAATGATGACCTCCGACAATCAGCCGAAGAATCCAAGGCATTGACCAAATGAGAGCTAGAGATATAAGGGCGAAATCCATCACAGGAGGATATGGGAAACGACGGCCTGCAAGTGTGTATGGCCCGGAAATGGAAAAGGAAATTCAACATCAGTCGAGTGCAAATTGATTTCAATCCGCATAGCTTACGAAGGCCGGAGAAGTTGGTGAAGGGGTATAGCGTTCCTCAAGGCCAAAGATAGTTTCTTCCGTCGGGAGATAATGTAGTGAATGGAAGATTTGAGCTGCGGAAGTAGAAGCCGTGACAATCTCAACATCTGGAGGGAAGGTAATCACAACATCATCCAGAAAAGGGCTGGCGAAAAACGAAAGTATTGAAGTGTGAGCGGCAAAGTGCAGGTGTATGGCGGATGAATGGACAGCGCCCAACTTTGCGTTGAGGTGTGATAGAATGGACACTGCGCGAGTACTGTTCGAACCGAGTCCGTATAGCTGCCGATATGATATCGGGGAGTATCTACAAAGATCAAGACCGATCCGAAGTGAAAGCGGAGGGCAGCATACCAATTGTCGAATGCCCAGAGAGAGAACGACGAAAGATATACAGGAGTCTTCTCCTCCCACGATCTCCTGCCAGAGCGTTGTTCGAGGACAGCATGCCATGCCAGCACCGAAATAGAGGGAATGAACATTTTCCCCATTTACAAGGCCGTCGGGAGACCGTTTTTTTCGCGGTCGGGGACGAAAGAACTGATATCGGTGATTGTATAGTAGCGTCTCTTCTCTCAAATCCAGCAGATCCATCGTTACACATCCCAAGGTGGATTTCTATGCTAAGAGACCGAGTCGTCGTCGTGCTCTGAGACGACATTTGTAATCAAATGGAAGGCAAGAACCAAAAGGAAAAAATTATCAGCAAGAAGATACGAATTACAGAAGAAGACATACCTAGCACTCGTGTTTATATTCAAAACTCAGCTCCGTGTCCCATCACACTACGTCGCCGTTGCCACCATCATCAAACTCCTGAATGGGGGCTGCCTAAAAGTCGGTACTGTTACATATTTGTATGTCGATATTGCAGTGGGCGACAATGATGTGTAGCGAGTAGGACGGGATTTGTCATGAGGATCAGGAAGGTAGGGCACATAAAGTGTGGCTTGACATCGGGATTTGGCCTTTGCAAGGATTACGCGTGAAAGGCGTGGATCCTCATATGAATGCAGACTTTGAGAACCACTAGATGCGCCAAAGCCATCAAATTAGCGGATTCATAACACTCAAAATCAAGAGAATATACCTTGTCCCATGTAATTCGGTTGTAGGGATAAGCAGAAGGACACTACACGCAGAAGGGGAAGCCAACTTTTGAGAGAAATTTCAGGGCGATCGGTGGCTGCAAGCTATAAGCAAGCAGATAGAATGAGAAGAGACGGAAACGGTGAAACGGTGTCTGCATTAAAATCCTGTATCTATTCGTTCGAGATTGACTCGTTCCTTGAGCTTGTTGTAGGAAGGATGCAGCAAGAGGCATGTGAAGGAGGAATCCAAGGAGCTCATGGTAATGAGAGAGACAGAGGACAACAGTGCAAGTCGTGATGAACAGAGATGGATTGTTTTGACGTTTCCAGCGTGGGGAGCCGACACCAACAAACACCTGCCCACTTCAATCATCGGCGTGAACCTTTCCCTCTCTTGAGTAGCTGCAGCAATAGATTCTTTTCGTCGTTAGCCGACTCGCCCAGGTATAGAGCGCTCCAAGCCGTCTATCGCTCAAAGTCATTCCCACGCACTGTGAAGTTATACGGCCTTGATTTTCCCGTATCGGTGGCATGGACGATGCGATTGGCACAGGTATTGCGGCAGGGAGTATGATGGCACTGTGGATGGAGAGACAGGGCCTGTGCATGGGAAGCTGGAATACCGAGTACGTTGGGAGGAACCTTCCCGTAGCTAGCGGATATGGATGTGCCACCCCGCCCGTAGTCAAGGTCGTCTGTGAGCTGCGATCTTCAATCTGTGCGCTGAGGATGTTCACACCAACATCTCCTTGCTACGAGACCTCGTCAACTACCTGATTTCAGGCTTAGTGGAAATTTAGCGTAGTATCAATTGTACATACCAGCCCAGTGTTGTATTAGGATACCATTGCTCGTCGAAAGTAGAACGTCGAGAACTGCGAAGGAAGGACCTTAGACCGAAGGTTGCACAGACAGTTATTGGAAGCGTGGATGACGTGTTTGGTGCGAATATCGACGCCGGAGGTGGACTTGCATGTAAAGATAGAATGATGAGGAGCCTTGAACAACGTATCTACGCCAAACAGTGGAGGAACGATCACGGTGATGCGTGTGCTGAGACTGGCTGGAATTTGAAACTCCGTTGCACGCGCAAAAATTTCAGACTCTTGTTACTTTTCGAGCAGATTGACCTGACACGCTTGCCACGCTTGCAGGTCCATGTTCTACTCTCATCATGCACGATAGCCATGGTAACTGCTGTACTAAGTTCCTTTATTTTGACATTCTCCTTGGTTTCTAGATTTCGTCGTCCTCGCTCCGGTTTAGGAACATATGCACTATAGTTCGTTCTATCCCATTTCCTCCCCTCGTAGACCCACTGACTGGCTGGTATCATCAGCATAAATCTGGAAAGGGAAGCATACAACATAGCAACACCAACTGACATCTTCTTGTCTTTGGATGCGACTATTGTGGCAGTAAACGACGTCCTGGTTTGCTTCGAAGGGAAATTCGAGGGTGCGTCAACTTTATAAAAATCATTTTCATTTGTAGCCTGAGGTCTAATGTTCTACATAGTCCATGGCGTATGTGTCAATGTCCACGGCGACACTCTGCGGCTACAATGGTGCACATATCTACAAAACTGCTCGAACGCCATCTCATACGCCGGCCAACCTTCCCCTACTTCGTCCAGGCTCAGAGACAATATTGCAGCCTTTCAGACAGACATCTCCCTGACTATGATGGTCTACGCTTGGAAAAAGAAAGAATGATGAAAATGATGCCGTGGTCTTTCATCGTGACTACTTCTCCTCCAGTGTTTGTAGGGGTGATTGTGTATGAGTCTTGACAGTCTGAAGTGCCATTCTACGTCCGAAGGACCTTCATGCACTTGTCCAACTCGAAAGAAGAGCTGGGTCCCTCGATCGAAGGCTTCTCGTTCTCATCGGATTATTCCGCATAGATAACGGTTTGCGATAATGCAGCTACGATCGCCTATTCCTCTCATGTCTACTCTGAATAAAATATCAGACAATGGGCTGTTTAAACTTAACAGCGATAGATACCCCTTATTTTCATCGAAATCAACAGTTCTTTTCAGATTCTGATCTGCGATCGACGTCCACTTGTTCAAGTCTTGAATCTCACTGTACTGTTGACTACTGCTAATAGAAATTGATATTATCCAGTGGGCTGTCAACATCTTTTGCATCTTCCCATGTGAAGAATAATGCCGTAACTAACGCTTGATGGAACGACACCTTGAACATCAACAGCTCGAACATACCATGGATATCTCCAACACGATGTCCAAGCCAGACTCCGCCAAGCGTAAGTACAACTGATTATCGCCGTTGTGTGTCCTGATTGAAGCTATTATGCCCAGGAGAAACCAAAGCTGCTATGTATAAAGATAATGAACTGATTCGCAAAGTACTGAAAGATGTGAGTAATTGTGTCAAAAATTGGATGAAAGGCAATAGTTAATGGTCTTCAAGGCAAGGCGCAAGTTGGATGATAATCGTGGTCATGCTGGTCAACTTGAACTTCCTGAAGTTACAATCTCCTCTCAGACAGAAATCGGGCAAACGGAAGAATCCATAGATGTTCCAAAGCAACGGGCGTACACCGGTAGAAAGCCTGTAATATCATCCTCCCTCGCCGACATTCCCTGCTGTTGCCTAGGCGTTCAGGACCTCCTGGATCTACTCAACAGCACACTCGGAACATCACACACATTGGAAACCGGATCCCTCTCCTCCGTTCTCAAAGACTGTATTGCAGAGAACTACAACTTTGGAACTGCATATGGCCGTCTGCGCAGAACATGGGACTATGATGACATTCAAAAGGAGCTATCAAAACGTGAAGCGGAGGACATAAATCTGCGACAACAAGCAGTTGTGGGTAGCCGGATAGTTAACCCAGATGTAAATCCTCGACGAGTCTGGGATCTGTATAGTAACCGTGTGGTCCCTTGGTGGTGCTGCGAGGTGAACTTCATGGCGTTCAGCCATCAGGCTGCACGACCAATATCCCATGCTTGGGTGGATGAGGTGGATCGTGTTGACGTGTGGACGCCTATCAATGGACATGAATGGCCCGTGCCCATCCCAAAAGGTGCCGACCTCGACCTCATTCGGATTGAGATGCTGAACTTAGGACTGGAATACGCATGGTTGGATGTTCTCTGCCTGAGACAGAGAGGAGGGCCAAATGAGGATCTGCGTGCGGAAGAGTGGAAATTGGATGTGCCTACCATTGGTGCTATATATCAGTTTGCGAGAGTGGTATCCTATTTGAGTGGGCTAGGTCTGCCTTTGAGTTTGAAGGAGGGTAGCTTGGAGAGTGACCGGAGCTGGTTTAGGCGCGCGTGGACACTGCAGGAGGTCGGCTTTGCTTGCATGAATGCTGGGGATACACCAGATGGACCGATGCATGCCAAACCAATAGACAACGCAGGAAACTATGAGGACAAGATATTGACAGAATTTCACAAGCGGCTCAATTCTGTAAGGAAGATACATGGTTTCTATGGCAGACTTTCCGCGATGCAAGATCGGATATCGACGTACCCAATTGACAAAGTTGCCGGGCTAGCATTTTCTCTGGGCACGCACTCAATACCAGCATACTATGAGAGCCAAAATCTGGAGGACGCATGGACAGCGCTCATAAAAGAGATGTTCTTGATCAATTGTGGCACACTGTTCTTTACCTATCCTGAAGCTGGAATTGGATGTAAGAAATGGAGACCATCGTGGAAGCAGGTCATGGAGAAGCCGCTGCCCAAAGGTTATGAGCTTGAGGTGCCTGGAGTTGGGAGGGATGATGATGACTGGTATAAAGGGCGTTGCATCGAAAGGGGTTTTGTGCGCGGATTGGCCGTGGGAGGTGAAGGGATCGATCGATGCGGAGCGTTGGTTATCGAGGATGCAGACGGGATATCACATGCATTCCCCATTGCTACCAGCCACCAGTACCCGATACCCGAGGACATGTACACACTGCTCGGCAGCGAACCATTCGATGGGAGGCACGAGCAATATTGGGTTGTCGGACGACGACTGCCCAACAAGATGTTCGAGAAAGTGTCTGTTTTCACAATAACTGACATTGACGAAATGAAGCGGCTGGACGAACTAGGTCTTCCTGTAATATCTCATAGTATTCTTGCTTGATTGTGAATACCCGCATTCTGATAATTTTGTGTACCCAATTGCAATTTATTTAATACAATACCAGGTTATAACGGCACTGGGAACATCTTGAATACATCAGCGGAGGGCATTGAATCGGTTCAAAGTGACGACAAGGTGAATGAACGAGATAAAAGGTCTTTCGCCGCGAATAATACAGGTGTCGTAGGTTGGAAATGATGGGGCGTCGAGGGTGCGCCGAAGCACGGAGACACGGTAATAGTAAGTGAAGGATAGATTGTTTGCATGTTTCCAATCTAGCCAAGACGCGATGTCTGCCAGTCCATGGGTGGACTGTTCCCTCGCCCGAGTAGCCCGCGGTCCATCTGCGGAGATGTCCAATATGCGGAACCTTCACATGTCGGACTCGCCTCGCACCATTTCCGCTAATATCCTCTACGTCTTCCTGGACAGATAATTCATTCCAAAGGCAGTTCCAGGCGCATCAACGTTGACACATACAGCGCGTGTCGGAGTACTCGGTGTAGTAGAGGAGTGGGAAGCAAAAATTTAACTTCAACACACATGCTGCTTTCTAACTCTGAGAGCATCATTTACATTGAGGGATGCAGACAGGTTCGACATACATTTCCACGCACGCCTTCGCGCCCAGGAGCTCTAGGAATGGGTCCCTCTAAATCGCCCGTTCCCCAGTTCCCACACTCCGATACTTGATGGGTGTGGATTTCTTGAATCATTTCGTTGATATCTTCACCACCGAACGGCAGTGCGACAGGCTCATCGATCATCGTTAAGGATCAATGAAACGAGGCTCTACTTGA
Organism: Armillaria luteobubalina; assembly: GCA_030435615.1. Classification (NCBI taxonomy): domain Eukaryota; kingdom Fungi; phylum Basidiomycota; class Agaricomycetes; order Agaricales; family Physalacriaceae; genus Armillaria; species Armillaria luteobubalina. Next base: position 27,867 of record JAUEPU010000242.1, read on the forward strand.
ACTGTCGAATTTGTTGGACCTTGAAAGGTACAATCCCCATGAGATGGATTCCTCAGCCGGTATTTGGTCCCTGCTGTCTTTCAGTCGAGGCCGCACGGCGATATAGAAGCATGAAAGCTATGGTCCTATCCTTTCCATGGACGTGCACGAGAATCATTGGAAGGCCACTGATAATTAACTTTTGGCATGTGCCCTGACTCGACGCTCATGTATATAGCCATCCGGGAAAAGGGCTATCGCGATACGTAGTGACAGCAGGGTTCGCGGGTGGGACAGAGGGTATGATAAGGCCGATTTTGATGAAGTCCCCATCGGTCCCGCGGTGAGCTCCAACACTTGCTTTAGCTCCATGCTTACGAGTCCCTCTCCCGTCGTAAAGCTGCGGGTTGTCAAAGCCTGCCTTGGATAGAACGTTGTCCACTATTAATACTATAAGTCCCCATTCCTCGAGTGGTTGCCGGAATAAAGCTTGCGAAGATGTCGGTACTACTAGTTTGGGAGGACAATGGAAACAGATCGGACACGTCCTCGGCTGAAGTTCTTCTTAATGGCTGCGCACATCAAACATGTTCCAGCAAGAATCCAGCAAGAATTCCTCTCGTTCAGCGCGAGGTGGTATGGTATCACGAAGGGAAGGCAAGTCATGAACATCTCGGAAGAACTTCTCCAAGTAGTTCATCCTCTCTGGCTCGTTTGTTTGCTGGACGTGAGGATACACTACCAGGTCCGTAGTAGTAGTCTGTTGAGGACGGCATGGCACGTCTCTCTGACCGTTCGAAGACTACACAGATAATAACTCCCGTCATGGTCCCCCGCTTCGCCTTTCCTGACTATCCTCCATCGTGTCATGACGTTCGTCTGGCATGTGTGAGTGCACTATCTCGTCGAGAGGTGATGGTAATCCTAGCGGGTCCATGGAATATGTCGCGCCTCCCGGACGAGAAAGGCTCCAACTCTTCGTTCATCAAGTCGTTTTGATGTCGTTCGAAGACGAATCAAGCCGTATAGCGCTGGGAAGCCCTCAAGTTCTCCATCGTCTGGACAGCCGTTCTTTCCTCGACTGGTAAGTTCGCTCCTCGCTTGGACCGTTGTAAAGTTGCTTAGATGAGCGCCGATATATGTGTTGACACGTATTCTGGGGCTTCTCGTTCTATTGAGAAACTGACAACAAGTCTTGCGCGCACATTTCTACCATCCTTACCACGAGTGTCGTCGTCTTCTCAGGACGATATCAGGGTAGAATCACCAAGAGAAGTGGAGACGAGAGAAGGCAGAGTGGGCTGGGTGTGAGTGAGTACCGTCAATCTCTGCTAGACGGTGTGTGGCGAGCATGGGAAGGTATAGACATATTGACGGGGTATATTGCGGGCTAGATGGAGTAGTACACGGTACGGGCTCTAAAAGACAAAAATCAGCGAATAGCTCGCAATGACAGGCATAAGATAAATACCTGAGAACCTATCGCAGGCAGTGTGGCGAGGCAGTATCCTGAGGGTTCAGAGGCGGGTTTTCTCAGCGGTTAGGGACGAAAGAAGTGATCATGGTGATGGAAGAGACGGAGAATAAATGTGTAAATTGTGATGGATTGTTTGGGTGTTTGCGGCGTGTAATGGGTGACGTGAAAGCCGGTTATCATCTTTCCCTGACACCAACAAAGACCTTCCCACTTCAATCATCGGCGTGGATGTTTCCCTCCCTTGAATAGCCCGCAAGATCGATTCTTTTCCGTCCGATTTGCCTGAGAGTCAACGATGTAGTCCATCCGTGGATATTCCGTATGGAGTAGATGACAAGTTCTTCCCGCGTCCTCTGGTTCTCTATCGTCGTCGGGCGACTCGTCTGGGTACGGAGCGTACAAGCCGTCTATCGCTCAAGCCTGTTTCCGTATACCGTGAGATCGCTGGGCTTCGCACGGGAACAGCCTCTTTCTGCGGTGGCATGAACAAGGCATTTAGCACAGATATCGGGGCGGGGAGTATAGATTATGGCGTCGTGGATGGAGACAAGGCATGTGCGTGTACAGCCGGAATGCCGAGTACACCTTGAGCGGCCTTGACAGAATCCCCGTGGCAAGTCAATACGAATACGATGAATGGGCCGCCCTGCGCATCATTGAGATGATCTCTGTGAGCTGCAATCTTTGATCTGTGTGCCAAGGATGCGCACGCCAACATCCCCTTGCTGCGAGACCCTCGACTACCTGTATTCAAGCTTAGTGGAATATTAGGGTAGCATCGATTGTACATACTAGCCTAGCATTGTACTAGTATACCATGGTTCGTCCAAAGTAGAACTAAGTTTCGAGAGCGATCTTGGACTCAAGGTGGGATGGTAACGTGAACGACGTGTTTGAGGTGGATATCGGCGAACGTGGACGCGCATGTACAGCCAGAACGACGAGGAGCCTTGACAAATCTATCTGTGCCAGCAAGCGGAGGAACGATCACAGGGATGGCGAATGCCGAGACTCGCCGGAATCTGAAATTCCGTAACGTGCGTCTTCTCGTCGAAACATTCAGACTCTTCAAGCAGATTGACTTTGTTGTGACCCACGAGACATAGTCGCCACGCTTGTAGTGTTCTTCTGTCATCAAACATGATAGTCATGGTAAGTGCTGTGTCAAGTTCTTTTATTTCGACGTTCTCATTGATTTTTAGATTCTGTTTGCTCGCGTCGTCCTCGCTCTGGGTAAGGAACATATGCAGTATCGTTCGTTCTATCCCATTTCTCCCGCTCGCAGACCCATTGACTGGTTGGTTGTCTCAACATAAATGTGGCAAAGGAAGGCATACAACACGGCTCCAATTTTCACCGCGACGTTAACTGACGCCTTCTCTCTGGATGCAACCATTGTAGGGTTAAAGGACGCCCTAATGATATTTTATTGCTTTGAAGGAAAATTCGAAGGTACGCCGACTTTGTCACAATCATTTCCATCTGTAGTCTGAGATCCAGCGTTCTATGTAGTCCATGCACATGCATCAATGTCTGCGCGACACTCTGCGGTTACAATGGTACAAATATCTATAAGTACTGCCTGAGCGCCATCTCATATGTCGGCCAACTTTCCCCTACTTCGTCTGGGTCTCAGAAACAACGTTGCAGCCATCCGGACCGGTGCCCCCTTGGACGATGGTCTATGCTGACGAAGAGGAAGAATACTGAGAATGGTGTTGAGATGAGACGAGAGACGATGAATCTGATAGGAGGAGGAAGAAAATGTGGTGACGTGGTGACGGGGATGAAGATGGGCTAGGAATGGATAGTGTTGTGTTTGATGCTGGACTTAGTTCTGGCATTAGATTGGCTAGGTGCGTGAAGTCGTGCGGGTACGCGTCTTATACTGATCAGCTTTCAGGGAGGGTCGCAGCATCTGGGTAGGTTGAAGGCAAGGTCAGGTCGGTCGCTAGGCGTGCTTCGAGTTGAGGCTTGCTACATCACAAGTACGGAGTGTGCAGAACTGCGCGACTTTATCGCTATGGTCGGGTAGAAAGGCTGCTTCGCCAGACGGCAGAGACCGATACCTCAGAAGAATGGACGCTCGTTTCGGAATCTAATGACAGGTTAGTTTGTCTACGTTCCTGGTACCCGCACTGTGAAGCTAATCTCCAGACAGTAGATACTTACGTTTGACAGACAAATCTTCCTGAAAACTTACTATCAGCGAATACTGTCCTTGGTTTCTGCGGACGTACGATGGACATTGTTTTCCGATACAACGTGCAGACGTGATCCGATATTTTGTTTTGCACCATTACAGAGGTATACACTACGACACCTTTCAGGACAGCCAGCCGGTGGATTTTTTTTTACTGGTGGCGTGGCATTGAGCCCTAATGCAGGCTCCTCGAATGATGGAGGATATCTTCATCTTATCCACCCAAAGCCATCGTACTACCAAGGCAATGTCGCTTGGGGAAAAAAATGCAGACGTACAATACCAGCAGCCTGGATGCGGACTCCTACATCAACCTCGCCAGCTGGACATTGAAATATTGACCATGACCAATGGCAATGTTTCTCGTAGTGGCAGTCTTGTAATGGCGATCGACCTAATCTACGATGCGCTCGTCCTCCTTCAACAGGATGCAACCGTGCTATGTCAGTTTTCTCTCGTACGGTTTTCTTGGCATGGCACTCATATGTATAACCCGTTAGATGCTAGTATCAGTGGTGCTTCTGTCACAGGCAACACGCCTTCTACGAACATATACAGCATTCCGTGGGACACACAAATAAAAATGACTTTTACCATTAACGACTTAGTGCTCGCTCTCGACGAATCGACACTATTCGTCAACTAGAATAACTAATGTTTCGGCATCCAGCAGTGATCGTCGTCTTTGGCCACAGAATAGCTCTTGGGTCCTGGTTTCCTTTCTTCTGTTCATGTGTACGCAGTGTTACTTCCTTTATCGTCTTTGGCAACTAACAATTGTTCTAGCATTGCGTCGTTCTCCAGTGCCAATAAGGGCACAGTCGGGTTGTACAGAGGAATACACACACCAGGAACGGCAACCTTTCTACTGGTGCGATCGTTGGGATTGCTGTTGGATCAGCAGCATTCGCAGTCCTGGTTTTAATCGCAGGCCTAGTCATATACCGAGCTATTTGTAAACGCTGAGCCCGTAGGGATTCTTCCAGTTTTCTGTCTGGCGGCTACAAAGAGCCCATCTACTCTGGTGGGGCAACGCTGGTCCTTCCACCTCATTGTGTCGCTACGCCTTTCACACCCGACACTGCCTATGACGTCGTAGGCGCATATCCTGTCCCTAGGAAACGAGCCGTCCAAGGAATGAGATTGCGATGGATCCAACCCAGGGCGAACCGGATGTTTCCTCCGCCATCCTCTCATCCCACTAACACCACAAACGTTGGCGGTACTACGAGCATCACAGAGAGGCAGTGGCGGTACGGATCTCCCAACGAGAAAAAGAGAGAGTATTATCTCCTCGCCAATCAGTGGTAGTTTTACCACTAGCAATAGCATTCCGCTTTTCCCCTGGTGGATTTCTAGGGTTTTGCTCTGCCGGTAGTCTCAGGAAGGGCCAAGTCAATTATTGGCGCAGTTTCGGTAAGTTCAGATATCTTCTCGTCCTCATCTGATCATCTAATTTCTGTACAGGTGATGGAGTGGTTTCTGGCTATTGTGTCCTGTTCCCCTCCTACCGACTTCGGTTGGGGAATTATCACCAATCTATTGACCTTATTTACACGAAATTTCTTGAAATTTTACAATTCTCTGCGTATTCTTATCTCCGTTCGACTTTCAGTTATGGAATTTTTGGAATCTCCCTGTACTGTTGGTTTTCGTTGATATGAACGGATGTTATCCAGCGCGCTTATCGATCATGATGTGTTCGTCCCATCCAGGAAAGGCGTCTTCTGTATGATGCCACGAGAAGAACATGACATTGGTAGCTGCTGCTGCCTCGATGCAACCACACCTTGAACCTCACTCACCAACTCCCACCTCGACACAAAATGTTTCTATATTACGCTAGGTCTGCCTGGGAATATGTTAAGCGTAAGTACAGCTTATCGCTGTTCTACGTCCTAATTCCAGCTATTATGCCCAGCAAAAACCAAAATTGCTGTATACAAATGGACGCACCGTAAGGTGCTGCGCAAAGTACTGGAAGAGGTGAGTAATTGTGTCAAAAATCGAATGGACTGCAACATATAATGGTCTTCAAGGCAAAGCGCAAGGTCGATAATAATAGTGGTCGCCGTTATTGGCAAATTGACTTCCCCGAGGTTACGATCTCCTCTCAGACAGAGATCGGGAAAACAGAAGAATCCATAAACGTTCCAAAGCAACGAGCATACACCGGCAGCAAGCCCGTAATATCATCCTCCCTTGCCAACATTCCTTGCTGTTGCCTAGGCATTCAGGGCCTCTTGGATTTACTGAACAGCACACTCAGAACGTCATACACATTGGATACCAAATCCCTCTCCTCTGTTCTCGAAGACTGTATTGCAAAGAACTACGACTTTGGAACTGCATATGGCCGTCTGCGCCCAGCATGGAACTATGGTGACATTCAAAAGGAGCTATTGGGACGTGAAGCGAAGGACAGAGAGCTGCGACAAAAAGCGGTTGAGGGTAGCCGAATAATTGATCCAAATACAAAACCTCGACGAGTGTGGGATCTGTACAGTAATCGTGTGGTCCCATGGTGCTGCTGCGAGGTGGACTTCTTCTTGAACAATCAGGCACAACCTATATCGCATGCTTGGGTGGACGAGGTGGATCGTGTCAACGTGTGGACACCTATCAATGGACATGAATGGCCCGTGCCCATCCCCAAAGGTGCCAACCTCGACCTCATCCGGATTGAGATGCTGAACCTGGGAGTGGAATACACGTGGCTGGATGTTCTCTGCTTGCGACAGAGAGGAGGGCCGAGGGAGGACCTGCGTGTGGAAGAGTGGACACTTGATGTGCCGACCATTGGTGCTATATATCATAATGCATGGGTGGTGTGCTATTTAAGCGGGCTGGGTCTGCCTTTGAGTTTGAAGGAGGGCGACTTGGAGAGTGACCGGAGTTGGTTCAGGCGTGCGTGGACAGTGCAGGAGGTCGGCGATGATAGGACGATTGCCGGGGATACACCTGATGGACCGATGCACGCTGAGCCAATCGACGACATAGGGAACTACGAGGATGAGATATTAACGGAATTTCACAGGCAGCTCGAGTCTGTGAAAATGACACGCAGTGTATATGGCGTGCTATCCACGATGCAGCATCGGATATCAACCTACCCGATAGACAGAGTAGCCGGGCTGGCATGTTCTCTGGGCACACGCTCAATACCAGCATACTATGAGAGCCAATCTTTGGAGGATGCATGGACAGCACTTGTAAACGAGATGGACTGGTTCTATCGGGCCATACTGCTCTTCACATATCCTAAACCTGGAGCTGGATGCAAGAAATGGATACCGCCATGGGAACATGTCATGGGCAAGCCTCTGCCCAAAGATGCTATGGGTGTTTGGCTTCCCGATGTTGGGAGGGATGACGACGACTGGTATGAAGGGCCTTGCATTGAAAGGGGGTTTGTGCGCGGATTGGCTGTGGAAGGTGAAGAAGGGATCAATCGACGCGGAGAGTTGGTTGTCGAAGACGCGGGCGGGATATCACATGCATTCCCCATCACTGCCAACCACCAGTACCCGATACCTGAGGACACGTACACATTGCTCGGCCACGATCCATTCAATTGGGAGAACAAAATACTCCTGACGCAATATTGGGTTGTCGGGCGACGACTGCCCAACAAGATGTTCGAAAAAGTGTCCGTGTTTCAAATCACGGACTACAACGAAATAAAGTGGCTGGACTATCTTAGTTTGTCTGCAATATCTCGTAGTATTCTTGCTTGATTGTGAATACCCACATTCTGATAATTTTTTGTACCCAATTGCAATTTGTTTTGTTATTAATTACAGCACCAATATATCAGCGGAGGGCATTGCATCGATTCAAACTGATAACAGGGTGAACGAACGAAATATAGATTCTTTCGTAGCGAATGCTATAGGTGTCATAGGATATGATAGGGCATAAAGGGTGCGCCGAAGCACAAAGACGTATTAGTAAGAGAGGGATAAGTTGTTCGCAGATTCCAAATCTAGCCAAGACGCGATGTCCACGTTCCCTTGCTCGAGTAGCCCAGGTCCACTCCCAGGGATGACCAATATGCCGAACCATGCTTTCTTCACGCGTCTGACTCGCCTCCTACCAGCCCCCGATATCTTCTTCGCAGTGATGGCGAATGCTGAGACTTCAAAGAATTTGAAACTCCGTAACGTGCGTCTTCACTCCATACTCTTCGAGCAAATTAACTTTCATTGTGACTACAAGACTTGCTCGTCACGCTTGCAGGTCCATCTTATACTGATATCAAGCACGATAGCCATGGTAAGCGCTGCGCCAAGCTCCTTTATTTTGACATACGCATTGGTTTCTAGATTGTTGTTATTTCAGCATAAACGTGGAAAAAGAAGGCATACAACACGGCTCCAATTTCACGGCTCGGCTATCTGATGTATGCGAGGATACACTACCAGATCCGTGGTAGTAGTCTGTCGAGAACGGCGCGTCTCCCTGGCCGTTCGAAGATTACCTACTCTAACTCCCGTCATGGTCCCCCGCTTCGTCTTTCCTGACTGTCTTCTGCCGTGCCATGAGGAATCCTTGGAGAAGGCGCTTAGTACAGTCGTCTGGCATGTGTGAGAGTGAACTACCTCGTCGAGAGGTGGGTAGTTATCCCAGCAGGTCCAGGGAATACGTCGCGCCTCCCTGACGAGAAAGAACACAACTCTTCATGGATCTCTGCTAGATGGTGTAGCGAGCATGGGAAAGTAGCAGCATTGACGAGACATGTTGGCAGTCAGATGGTGTACGTGGTACGGGCTCTATAAGGCAAAAATTGGCTAGGAATTCGAAGTGTCAGGCGCAAGATAAATACCTGGCCATCGCAGGGAGACAGTATCCTGAGGCTCCAGAGGTGGGTTTTCCGGCGGTCCGAGACGAAAGAACTGATATTGGCAGTTGTATAACGGTCCTTCTTCTCCCAAATCCATGAGATCTACCATTGGACATCTCAAGGCAAACTTTTATGTTAAGAGACCAAGTCGTCATGCTCTAGGACTGTGTTCGTAACAAAATGGAAGGTAAAAGTCTAAAGGAAAGCTTGATCAGCAAGAGGATACAAATCAAGGAAAGAAGACATACCCAACACTCGTCTTTATTTTCGAAACACAACTCCATGTCCCACCACACTACGTCGCCGTTACCATCGTCATCGGACTCTTGGAAATGGGGTCGCCCTAATGGGTACTGTAACACATTTGTAATCATGTTCGTATGATGATTATTGCGGTGGACAATATTGGACAATGACGGTGGCGAGTAGGACGGGATATATGCACGAGGATCAGAAAGATAGGGCAAATAGAGTGTGGCTCGACATCAGAATTTGGCCACGGTAAGGTTAACGCATGGAAGGCAGGGATCCCTATACGAATGCAGACATTGGGAACCACTGGATGCACAGAAGCCATCAAATTAGCGAATTACATAGCACTCAAAATCAAGAGGACATACCTTGTCCCATATAATTTGGCCTTATGGATGAGCAGAAGGACGCTACACGCAAACAGGGAAGTCAACTTTTGAGAGAACATTGGGCGGCGGTGGCGACTGCAAGCTATAAGCAAGTAGGTAGAACCAGAAGAGAGGGAAACGGTGAATGGACAACCATCTGTCTCTGTACGTTGACTCGCTCCTTGAGCTTGATGTAGGAAGGACGCGACAAAGTGCACGTGAAGTAGAGGGAATCCAAGGAACTCGTGGTAATGAAAGAGACAGAGAATAAGTCGTGATGAAGAGAGATGGATTTTTTTGATGTTTCCGGCGTGTGAAGCCGACACTAACAAACACCCTCCCACTTTCATCATTGGTGTGGACCTTTCACTCCCTCGAGTAGCAATCGATCCTTTTCCCTCCGACCGCTCGAGAGTCAACGAGGTAGTCTATCGGTGGAGATTCCCTATATACTCGACAACACGTTCTTCATGCGTCCTCGAGTCCTCTACCGTTGTTCATCAACTCACCCGAATATAGAGCGTATCAAGCCTTATATCGTTCAAGCCCATTCTCGTGCACTGTGAGGTCATAGCGCCACGCCTCGCACGGGAACGATCTTTCCCGCATTGGTAGCATGGACGATGCGTCTGGCGTAGATATCGCGGTGGGGATTGGAAAGACAGGGTGTGCACGGAATGGCGAGTATGTCTTGAGTAGCCTTCCCGTAACTGGCGGATATGGATGTGCGCGCCCCGCCTGTAGTCTGGGACGTCTGTGAGCTACAACCATCAACTTATGCGCCAAGGATGTTCATACCAAGATCTCCATGCTATGAGACTTCGTTGACTACCTGAAATCAGGCTTAATGGAAAATTAGTGTAGGATCAATTGTACGTACCAGCCCAGTATTGTATTGGGATAGCATTGCTCGTCGAAAGTGGAACCTCGAGAGCTGCAAAATATCGGCGTGGACGTCGTGGACGTCGTGATTGTCGGTGCCGGAGGTGGACGAGCATGTACAGGCAGAACGAAGAGGAGCTTTGAACAAGCTAAAAACGGGTGCAGTGATGGTAAATGCTAGGACGCGCAGGAATTTGAAACTCCGTAACGTGCGTCTTCTCTTCATACTCTTCAAGCGGATTGACTTTGTTGTGATTACGTGACACGCACGCTCGCCACGCTTGTAGGTCTATGTTCTACTCTCATCAAACGCGATAGCCATGGTAAGTACTGTGCCAACTTCTTCTATTCCGACGTTTTCATTGCTTTCTAGATTTTGTTTGCTCGCGTTGTCCTCGCTCTGGGTTTGGAATGTAGGCACCATAGTCCGTGCTATTCCATTTCCTCCCCTCTCAGACCACCGACTGGTCGGTATTCTCAGCATAACGAATACAATACGATCTAATTCTGACGGCGACTCCAACTGACGACTTCCTCTCTTTGGGTGTGTCCATTGTGGCGGTAAACGACGCCCTGATTTGCTTCGAAGGGAAATTTGAAGGTACGTCGATGTTATAACGATTATTTCCATCTGTAGTCTGAGATCTTTGAATGTTCTACATAGTCCACGGCGACACTCTGCGGCTCCAACGGCGCACGTATCTACAAAACTGCTCGAACACCATCTCATACGCCGGCCAACCTTTCCCTACTTCACCCTGGGCTCAGAGACAATATTGCAGCCATCCAGACCGACGTCTCCCTGACTACGATGGTCTACGCTTGGAAAAAGAAAGAATGCTGAGACGAGACGAGAGACAATGATACCGTGGCCTTTCATCGTGACTACTTCTCCTCCAGTGTTTGTAGGGGTGAGTGTATGTGAGTCCTGAAATCCGAAATGGTATCCTTCGTCCGAACGACCTTCATGACCACTTGTCCAGCTCAAAAGAAGAGCTGGGTCCCTCGATCGAAGGCTTCTCGTTCTCATCAGATTATTTCCGCAAGGATAACGGTTTGTATCATGATCCAGCTACGGTTGCCTATTTCCCTCGTGTCTACTCTGAATGAAATATCGGACAATGGGCTGTTTAAACTTAACAGCAATAGATTCATTGAATTTAACAGTTCTAAAACTCCTTCCTTCCTTCCTTCCTTCCATAGATTCTGATCGGCGATCGACGTCGACTTGCTTAAGTCCTGAATCACCTTGTACTGTTGACTACTGTGTATATGACATTCAAAAGGAGCTATCGGAACGCGAAGCGAACGACATAGAGCAGCGAAGAAACGCACTTCCCGGTAGTCAGATAGTCTACCCAAGAATAGGACCTCGGCGGGTGTGGGATCTGTACAGTAATCGTGTGGTCCCATGTTGGTGCTGCGAGGTGGACTACAGGTTACCTCCGATAGCATATACTTGGGTGGACGAGGTGGATCGCGTCGACGTGCGGACGCCTATTAGTGGACATGAATAGCCCGTGCCATCCACTGAGTCCCTGCATTGAGGTCCATGAAGATCGTACTCTTCCACTGACTGTCCCATCTCCTGGATGTACTTCGATATGTCTTTAGGTAGAAACATTTCCTTCGCTTGAATACCACCACACCAACGAACGCTGAACGACGTCAGCTGCCCAAAAGGTAGCTCCAATATCTACGTCGGCAGATCCGCAAAAATAAGGCATGGTGCTGGATATCCACAATCGTATCAGGAGTCAGAAAAAGTGAGCGACGTCTAGGCGTCCATGGACGAGGTTCAGTGCGGTTATTGTCTACTTGGTAAAGATGAAGGCGAGGCTTTTCCACCGAACAGCGTGTTTCATGAGGATGTAGAGGAGCATTACGTGGGTGACGGATAGTAGTTTCTTCCCTCGACGAAACGAGTCGGAGTGGAGAGTAGCTGGTCCTGTGAATATTGAAGAACATCGAGGAAACGATCAGATATGTGCTTGAGAAACTGTAAGAATTTGTTCCAGGCGAATGGAACTCACTGACATACCTCTGAGGATTAATCTCCGGATGACGAGCCTGTTGCACTGTCGTTCGGCGGCAAGGGTATCAACGAGATGTTTCAAGGAATCCATATCTATCGGGTCCCGGAATATGGGAACGGATGCTTCAGATAGAGCTGCTGATCCTCCGATTCCTTTGACGCAATGCCATACAAGAAATCGGCTAATAATCTCGCGACCTTGCTTGCATTCCTTGGTGTCAATTGTGCCTCCAACTATACCAAAAGTGACGTACATGATAATGTTTGCGCTCCACTTGTGTACACCAAGTAATTCGTCGTTATGGGCGTTCAAGATGCCCCGGCATCGATATGACTAGTGGAACCGTCACCAGATAAATTTAGTCATTGTAGATAAAGGGGGTAGTCAGACCAGAAGCATGGGACCAAAGGATATGGGTGGCGGTAGCGAAAGAGAGTGTCCGATCTTCCCAATTTCACTCAGCTACAGAGTCGTCCTGTCGATGGCTGGCCCGGTATTTTCGTGAACTGCGTATTTTCCCAGACAAACATTGGCGGGAGCTTGCTGTGGCCTGCCAACCCGACAAAACAATGAGTGTTTTGTCCGGCCATACATACGCATCTGCTCGTAGAGCATAGAACTCGAAAAGCTTTGAAGACCGCAACGGTAATGTATGGTGGTGTTCTAGAGACAAAATTAATTATGTATTTTTTTTTGTGGCTATTCCGAGTATTTCGAGGTAATTGTAGGTATTTCCAGGTAGTTGTAAGTATTTCAAGGTATTATCAGGTATTATCAGGTATGTCGAAGTAATGCAAACTCCGGCAATCAATACTTTGACCAATTTCGGTAGCGTACTTCTAAATACTTCTACCTGCTTTTACTTGGCATTACCGAATTTTTGACGATCCGAGAAGCCTGTCACTCTGCGGTTTCCAGGGTCCAAACCCATATTTCTGATGTGACCTGTTACCAATAGACGGCACTACGGCATTCCAGCAGTATGCTCTGATTATGACACTATTAACATCTCCTGCTCCCAGTATTTATGCTATAGTTGTAGGATTCGAGCCCTCACCGATCGGTGAACCCTGAGGACCCCGGAACAGTCCTTCCATTTCGGGCCTATGCCAATGTTCCCACGGGAATGTGAAGTATTTCCCGGTATTCTTAAGTAGTGCACTATCTCAAGCTCTCGCTTATGGCATTCTAAGTCCGTACCTGTCATTACTTACGTTTACCTTGCTTTACCTCTGATTACTTACAAATCCTTCATAATACCTGCATTTACCTGTGAATACTTACTCCAAGGCGAAAAAATTGAAAAATATGTGATTTTGTCTCTAACCCACCACGATAGTAATGGGAGAATTGCAGCAAGCTGAGTTTCAAAGTGCTACCGTCTCTGCTCTGCAATGTTGAACCATGCCCAAAAATTCTTTCCACTCCGTTGTTCCCGTTCTACGGCTACAGTGGCTGCGTGATTTCTTTTCTGATCAAGACGTGTTCGCAGGAGCCAAGGCGAAGATGGCATGTTAGCTCTGAGCGAGAAGGGTGGCTGGGATCCAACAGATGATCTGTGACTGATCGATGCTCCCAATGCTAGCGACTACAGACAAATGTCAATTTCTAATGAACTCAAGGTGGGCTCAGTCGCAGCGGACAGATTGCATACATGCCATGCCTAGCAATGATTCCTGTGCACTGTTTTATATCAAAGGAGAACTATATTTCAGACAAATCAATACGAGAAAACCAGTAATACAAGTTATAGACAGTCATTGAGCGTCGGCTTTATGCATGTGCCTGCGAATGTTCGACCACGATCCCTTTGATAGCGAGTTGCAGATCATTCGATAAGTCTGAAGAAGTATCGAAAGGGAGAGAAGAAACGAGGTCATTAACCTCTTCCACTAGCTTCCTGAGTTGCTTGTCGTCGCAACGCTCGTGGAACACAGAACTCGGGCTGAGTTGCTTCTGTAGGTTGATTGCAGTCCTGTACACCTTCCTGTTGAAGATTGAGGATCGTGTCAGTCGTCGTCAGTGGAAGTAACAAGCAATACGTACTTGATCTGCATCAACCAGTCATTAAGTGCGTCTGTCTCATTAGGACTGCACTTTTTAAGCCTTTTCTTCGTCCTCTGTCTCTCGCTAAGTGTATCGAGACGAATTGTCTCAAGACAGATCAAAACGTGCGGCAATGGACCCAGAAACAGGCGAAGATATCGCCCTGGCTTGTCACCAAGCTGAGATACTTCTTTGGTGCATGAGGCATATATTCGTGCGTGAAGGCTTGCTGTCCCAATCTTGCTGACGTCTCGTCGATGACGAAGGACTTTCCTGTATATCCGCTGTATAAAGACAGCAGCTATCTGCTCTGATTCCGACTGTGTTGTATCTTGTATCGGAATGGGGTCGAGCAGCTCTCGGATATCCATCAAATTGTCGTAGGCGACCTCACGAACTCCTGGTAAGGTACGGCCCCTTGCCGGAGCCTTACTCTTGTGAAGAAGCCGAATCATCTCGTCCATAGTATCATGTTGCAGGGAACAGCGTATAGCCTCTGCGAGTTCGTCCCATGAGTTGCTTGCGGCATCAACGTATCTGCAAAAGCTTTATGAGATTGCACCTGCCTGTCTGACTGTTATCACGCACCGACTATAAAGAGAAGGTAACATGCATCCTTCATAGCGCAGAGACAGCAGCAAATTGCGGATCTTGTTCTTTATAAGATCGTTATGTATATTGTAGCCCACTAAGTGAACAATCAACGTATTTCTTGCATTATAAGGCGATACTGACGTAGACAAATAGCCTTCAATCTAGTAGACAACTACAATGAGCACAAGATGCAATGTCTTATCTGTTATATGACTTACATTCTGGCAATAAAAACATGACGAACTACAGCTGGCACATTTGAGAGATTTCCACTAGTTCCGTACAAAAGATATTCTGGTGTAGAATGAGACATCAGGCAAAGGAATGTTTCTGCACTCACCAGAGCCTTTACCGCCATTTAGTTGCTCTAAAAGATCCCCCATACACATCAAAAGTAAATGATAAGCATTTGTTTGCATGCTTGGGTTCAAGTATGACAAGTCATACTCGATAAAACGTAGAAGCCAGCTGCGAGGGACGGTTATGTCGTGCAGCAGCGCCATTCCAGGACGACGGCCGCAAAAAATGACAGAGCTGCAAAGAAAGTCCACCAGGTCACATAGAACGCCTACGTCAATAGGTAATTGCCGCATAATAACATGCCTGTGAAAAAGAAATCAAAACATAGACATAGATGCATCAAAAACAGGACTTGCTCGACGAATACAAAACCAGCAGTAAGGGACCATGTATAAGTCCCAGACATCGCAGCCAGAAGTTCCGGTAAGATGGAGGAACCACCACGACGGATATACATAGGTGGAGTGCGCATGCTGAAATACGCCGCGTGTTTCAGATAATCGTCTGCTTCGCTTCGGTCAAACATGAAGGCCAAAGTAGTTGTCCGTATCACGTCTGTGAGGAAAGCTATATCGGGCAAAAATTCCTGTCTGTATACAAATGTTCGCATCCAATCTTTTACAATGTTCAATCCTTTTGTAGCTTCGGGAACTGTAGAAAGTGCGAGATGGGAACTGGAACCGAACATATGATGAGGAGGATGAAGAGCATTGCAAAGACGGTGAATCCAGAACCTATACAGAAATAAACACTGCGAAGCTGGAGAATGAGAATGTTAACGTACTTTGTTCCTCTGAATTCCATGTCAATGTGAACGTTCTCCCTGAGTACTTGGAGGATCAAGATCTGTTGTAGGTGTAGGCGTATGCGCATATTATAGTAACCAGCATCTATCACAGAAGGTGATACATGAGCTTCTGGACAGTTAGGCTGTGTACAAAATCCAGATACAGCGAAAACTAGGCAAGGCTGAAAAGCCTGGCTTCTCGCACATTCGTCATTTTCAGCATTGATCCTCTGCTTGATATGATCTACCAGAACACAGCAGAATAGGCCACGGAGTTCCGACGCTGATAGAATGAGGTCAGAATTGCTGGTTGCGCTCCTGAGTTGAAGTTCAAGAGCTGCTATATGCAACCATGTGTTCCGGGGTACGAGAAACTTGTTGTCCGCCATCCATTGGAAACCGAATAATGTGGCAGTCGCTATGTCTTCGCACGGATCTGTTTGGTATACTGCAGCGGAGAGTAGGTTCACGTAGATGTAGAACAGGTCAAGCTCTTCAATTGCGTCAACGAGTGCCATACTCTGAATTTGGAGGGTGCGAGAAAAGTATTGATCAAGGCATAACAAGGCTGCGGAACTGTGGCCGATCTTGTGAAATTCCAACCCCAGTTCACGTAGCCGAGATGTCTGATCCTGTGAGATGGCAATGAACATGGACAGCTGAAAACACGTTACTATAAGTTGCAATGAATACGATATAGGTCATCACTTACTTCCGCAGCTTTAATCTGGTTCATAAAAGTCACATCTAGCCGTATAGCAAAATGTATCAGACGTGACAAAGTCGGATCTGAGCGAATAGTATGAGAGTCCAGGCCGAAAGATATTCCATGCCATAGCCCTTCGAGGATGCATTCTTGAGCACGACGCAAAGCATCTTTGCTTTCTCCTTCACAAAGAAGCAGCTCGATGGCTTCTTCCCTGCGGCCCTTAGAATAATACAGCTCAGCAACTTTACTCGTCATTAGTCGGCGAATAAGCACCATGAAAACATACCTGTGAGAACGTGAAGAACTTCTCAACACTGTAGATTGTGAGCGACTGGAACTCAACTCCTCGATGTATGACTTACACAAGTCTTGGATGAACCTGAGCGAAATAGTCAGTGTTTGGTTCAAGGAGCAAAAAGGACAAGTCAACCTGGGCCGTTTCGTCAGGATGTAAATCTAGTAGGTTCTCAGTCTCCGAGGGCAATACTTCACGTCGTGGGGGGAAGGACACTGGAACGAAAGTGTCCTTTGAGGCTTGATCTGCGCGCTTCCTAATCATGCATCTATATCATCGTGTTTAGGCTACAGACATTCACGCTACAGTGAGAAAATGATACCTTTTCCAATATTCCACTCCTTTTTGGCGGAGCTGATCGCTCATAGATCTCCAGAGACGATTGTCAATTTGATTGCGGGTATAGATGCCAAAAATTTTGATAGCTTCGAGAACTTCTGTGAGGAGCAATCAAAGAGGTACAGACAACGACCCACCTTGCTGCTCGCTCTGTTGATGTGTCAAGGCAGTTCAATAGTTTGTATTACAAATTATCAATGAACGTACACAATCCCCCCGGATTATATCAATTTGATACTGCAAGGTAGTATGAGCAAAATCTGAGATTGGACAAGAAAAAGATCTCCTACGACAAGTCTAAGATTTCGAGACACTTTAGCCTCGAATATAGGAACCTCAGTCGCCCTTCCACTCAAACCCTTTTGATTGTTGCGAGTGAAGAGGCCGCACGAGAGTTCCCTGTAGTATATTGTAATAAGAATGCGTGATATGTACCATCTGATCTGAGACGTACTTTATCTTCTTCACAGCGACATTGAACGTAGAGATATCTTTCTCGTAGGTGCTCCGCAAAAAATTTTCAGTGTCTGAGGATACAATGACCGTCCATTGCCCAAAGCCCTCAGTGGTATCGATGTAGAACGCCCTTGATAAATACCAATGTAACATATTTTCGCTGAAGGGCATGAGGACATACGATTTCATTTGCTGAACAGTTGGATGCGCAAATGGCTCGGCCACAAACCCCAAAGAATTCTTCACATCCTCTATGGGGAACGCAGAAGTGACACAGCGTTCCTTGAGAGATATAAATACCCCAGGACGACAGAGCAGCTCTAGATAGAACTAGACACGCGTCGATTACTAATGAATGGCATGTAGATGGAGCGAAACTTACCTTCAGACTTTCCTTTTGACTCTGCAAAACATGATCCACGAGGACGGATGCTTCGCTCGAAGTTTCAGGCATATCAACGTCAAAATACTTTCTGACCAAAGTTCTGGTGTTTTCTTCCTGCAAAGGTACCATCTGTTCGGCCTTACCCTTCCTGTCATGATGCTCTGATCCAATATCGATGGGATAAATGGAGGAGAGGAGATATCTCAGAACCTTGGGTGTGATCTGAGCTATTTCGTGATGCCGGGCACATAGTTCTTTGTCTTCAACGACGGAGGAGGAAAGAAGCTCTGTAGATAGACAAGATATAGTCTTGCAGTGGATGGTTGCATCGTAGTCCGCAGCTTCGACGGGAAAGGACTCCAGAAACCACGGAATTAACGATATAGTCTTACTCAAGGCTGTGAAGATGTAAGTCTCTAATATACCACCAGCTGACCTGATTATCCGGACTTACATGATAAAACCAAGAGCAGGATGTTGGGGCTCGCGTCGTCGAGTATCTCTTGGAAAACGTGCTTGAAATTATCCTTTGTCAGGATGCATTGTAGCTCCTGCAACGCACGCTCAAGCGCATCCGTCGACGTGAGCTTCTCCGGGCTGAAGAGATCACTGCGATACATGCGCTTGGGGGACATGCGGGACATGGTTGCATCATGGCCTCGGCGCTTTCTTGTTTATATAGACATGGAAACGTACTTGGCGCAAAACAAAGCCAAATTTAGACCCCAGAGCGAGGTTCAAAAATCAATCACTCACGGGAACCACTTGAGCGCCTAGATAACCTCGAGTCACTTAGAACTCAGGGACAAGATCCCAGCTCCATGCTTTGGTCACGACGTGTCTGACAATAAGTATCCACATAGCGGTTTCGGAAAAGTCTACCTTCCAACTGCGACCCAGTAGGTGAAGTGCAGCAAGAACAAATCGAAAGAAATTCTAAGTCTCAACTAGTGACCGAAGTGTGAACAGGCCGAACAGGCTGAAGTATTGAATATTGAAGCACGTCATTTGAATTCAAAGAATGATTTATCTAATCGCCGGGAGCAACGGTTTTGACTGGACTCCTGCTACCTGCTGTTGTTTAATTCATTTACGGCAGGAAGGGAGTCAAATCTACCGGGTAACCACGAGAAAAGATGAGGAGCCGAAAATGCGTTGATGCTGATGTTACAACGACCAGTAAGATAACAAGGAACATGTATTATATGTATTTTACAAAATACTAGAATAAAGTCATCAGTCATGAGATGTGATAAAAAATCATGAAGACACCTAGGTACGTTTCATCTCGGCAGTAACATCATAAGTTGGACGCATATGCGCTTTATCATCCATCCGGGCGCTAGAAGCAAGGCCATGAGAAATCAGACAGATGAATCAACATGGTCTCGACGTCTGGTTCAGCATGGTCGTTGATACGCAGTCAATCATAGACAATGCAAACACGAGGCCGCTGACAAGGAGAGCCCATTTCAAAATGAACATATTCGATGGGCCTACACGGAACATCAGAGAAAGCGCATGGAATCTTGACAGCCACATTCCAGTCGCCCCAGCTTACTGGACCGCCTTGTAGAATCCAGCGAAGGAAGTAAGCATTGATGCGTGACGGATCATTCGACATTGCACCCATAAGCCAGGATACTACTGCCTGCCACAACACACCGAGAAAACCACAGAAGATATAAAACTACACAAGGACAGTCCAGCCTGCATATGCGCGGACAGAGAAGATTTGTCTTCCAGAACCTCTTGTTGAATAGCTGGACATGGTCCTCTTCCAGTTTAGACACGATGATGGACGAAAAGACGCGTGGGTCTCTAGCGTAAAAGGTATGCAGCAAAGGTAGTCGTATATTGTCCGTCAGGGGCGTGCTATCCAAGTCCCTGCGTTGGGGTCCATGAAAATTGTACTCTTCCACCAGTCCCATCTCCTGCATGTACTTCAATATGTCTTCAGGTACAATTATTTCCTTCGCCTGAACACCACACCAGCGATCGCTGAACGACTTCAGCTGCCCAAAAGGTAGTTCCAAAATGGAACTTACATCGGCGGATCCGCAAAAATAAGGCATGGTGCCGCATGTCCACAATTGTATCAGGAGTCAGAAAAAGTGAGCAATGTCCAGACGTCCACGGAAGGTGTCAAGTGCGGTTATTGCCTGGCTTGGTAAAAATAAAGTCGAGGTTTTTCCACCGAGGAGTGCGTTTCATGAGGATGCAGAGGAGCATTACATGGGGAACGGAAAGTATGGACAGTATAGTCTCCTCCCTCAACGAAACGAGCGGAGAGCGTTTGGTCCCGTGGATATTAAGTGAGGATTGATCTCTAGACGATGAGCCTGTTGCACTGTCGTTCGGCGGCAAGGGTATCAACAAGATGTTTCAAGGAATCCATATCCGTCGAGTTCCGGAATACGGGAAGAGGCGATTCAGGTAGAGCTGCTGATCCTCTGACTCCTTCGACGCGAAGCCATACAAGAAACCAGCTAATAATTTTGTGACCTTGCCTGCATTCCTTGGTGTCAATTGTGCTTCTAAACATACCAAAAGTGACGTACATGATGATGTTTGCGCTCCACTTGTGTACACCAAGTAATTTGTCGTTGTGGGCCTTCGAAACACGTCGGCATCGATACGACGAATGGAACTGTCACCGTAAATTTGGTCATCGTAGATGAAAGAGATAGTCAGACCAGAAGCATGGGACCGAAGGATATGGATAGCGGTAGTGAAAGAGCGATCTTCCAGATTTCACTCGGCTACAGAGTCGTCCCGTCAATGGCAGCCAGGTGGCTAGCCCGGTAATTTCGTGAACTGCGGGGTATCGTCTGCTCGTATAGTGTAGAGTGTCGGAAAGTTCCGAAGACCGCAACGGTAATGGGAGAGTTGCAGCAGGCTGAGTTTCAAAGTGCCACCATCTCCATTTTGCGACAACCATGCCCAGAAATTCTTTCCACTCCATTTCTCCCATTTCCCAACGGGTGTTGTTTTATCTGTCTACCACGATAGCGGCAGCATGATTTCTTTCCTGATCAAGACGTATTTGCGGGAGCCAAGGAGAAGATGGTATGTTAGCTGGAATAGGTCTGAGCGAGAAAGGTAGCTGGGGTACGAGCGATGGGCCAGCGGGTATGCAGCTCGCAGACGGGGTGAGCGGGGTCATCTCGACGACGGGCGGCGCGGTGCATCCGTATCGGCTCGTCACGGGAATTCTGTTGCGGCTGCTCAAGGCGTACGCTTTATTCCGGCTGTACACGCATATTCTCTGTCTCTCCATCGATAACAACATCGTCCACACCACCCGGGGCGACATTCGCGTCAAACACATCATCCACGCTACCAATGGATGGACGTCCCATCTTCTCGCACCAAAGATCGTTCCCGTGTGTGGACATATGACTGCCCAGCATGCTGGAACCGACTTGGACGATGGATGGCTTGGTACGCGCCCGTTTGTTTTATACCCAAGTGCGTCCGAGAATCGATGGGACTACCTCACCCAGCAGCCACCCAGCCCTATAACACTGGGCGAGAAACCGCATGCAGAGTTTCTGTTTGGCGGCGGCATCGAGATGGGCACCCAGTCCTTTCTTGACACCGTCGGATGTGCCGACGACAACCAAGTCAAATTCCGCGTGTCCGCATACCTCGGCGGAGCCCTGGCGGCGTATTTTGGGAAATGGTGGAGAAGCAAGTTAGCCGGCGAGGATGAGGACCGCTTCGAGAGAGGGCGCGTGAAGAAGGCGTGGTCAGGTGTTTTGGGTATCTCTGCGGATGGACTGCCGTAGGTTGGTAGCCTTCCTTTCAAGGTGCCGGGAAGGCCGGAAGGAAGAGAGTGGATTGCGGCAGGGTATTCCAGCGAGAAATGGTCCACGCGTGGATAAGTGGAAAGGCGTTGGCGTATGTGGTGTTGGGCAAAGATGTCAATTGGCTTCCCGCCCCGTTTTGCATCACAGAAAACAGGTGGAATTGAAAGGCAAGCATCGTGTCTTGGCTATGATCATATGCTTATCTTGTAGATTAGATGAGAAAAACCGACAATTCTTGCCTCTCACTGCGACTTGCTCTCGATCTCTGTCTATAATCGACGTTCACTGTGTAGTTATTGAATTCATATTGGCATATCGACCGGCTATACAATTCGTTTTCACCTGCCTCTTGTCGTGCGGGAGGGAAGCTAGAGAATGCGAGGATCAATTGTTGGAATGCTGGCTGCATCGAGCAAACGGGCAAGATAGATACCGACCCGACGGCGTGCTCTAAAACCGTGTCAGGGGGGCCGTATCGAAGACCTTACCCCATCCCCGCTAGGATTAAAGTATCCTACCATGGAGTGCGCCCTCACATATGGCAGACATTGATGGAATTATTTGCGGGCAGCGTTCCATTCGTAGGTCAATGCTCGTACTCTGCATAAACCTCCCTGAAATACAACGACCTGCAATTGTGATATGTACAGGAGTAAAAGCCCACAATGTAGACTTTATTTCGCGTCACGGCTTCCATTTTTCACACTCAACCATGATGCATGCCTCACGACAGCCACAAGGCGTGTTGTTTCCCTGCCTCGCTCCTTCGACCTCCGACACCTTCAAGTTTTACTCCCACCTCTCCGCTCCATCTTTCATCTTAATACATGGAAGACTCAGCAGTTGACGATCCGATTACGGCAGTGCTCTACAATACTGATTTGCTTGGTTCCATTTGTAAGGTCCTTTGGGATATCGAACAAAAGCCCGCCAGTCTTGTGAATGGAAGGCGCATCCATTCTCTCTATTCTCTGGCGTTGACATGCCGTGATGTCTCTGGAACAGCGCTTGATTACCTCTGGCAGGATATACGTGGGATGAAACCGCTCCTGTATATCTTTCCTCGTACTCAAACACCAGACAGTCGACAATGGGTATGTCACCCTCCACCTGCACTTTAAATCGGTACTGATCTTTGTAGATACTTCCCGATATCATATCGGATGACACATGGGCTCGGTTCGAACAGTACTCGTGCCGTGTCCGTTCTATCACTCTCAACGCACAGTTGCGCACTATCCACTCATCCACCATATTCCTGCGCTTTGCTGAGAGACAGGTACCTCTTCTCCCCAGCTTACAGAAACTCAATGTCGACATCGCCTTTGCCGCCGACACTTCAATACTTTTCTTTCTGGCCAGCCCTCTGCTGGATGGTGTTACGATCGCTTTCCCTGCGCATGCAGCGATCGACACGGCTTCCGCATCTGTACGGACAGTCGTCTGGAAGCTACCAGCACTGAGTTCATTCACCATATCCTGCGTACCAGACGGAAACCAGCCTCGGCCTTTAGGAACGATATGCCCCTTCACCAACTTTTCCGGTCTTCATAAGCTGCGTAAATTGAAGATCGAATCACACCCTGCCGATGTCGATTTTCTAGTCCAGCTTTCCTCATTTCCAGACCTTGCACATCTCCAGATCATCCTTTCCCAGAGTCTGCCCGCGGACAGCCGGCAGACCCGTGATGGATTCCGATCCCTCGTATCTCTACATATCACAGCTCACGTTTCATCAATGCTTCGTATTCTTCGGCTGATTCACCGAGGATCTCTTACTTCGCTGGCATATATCGATGCCTCCAACCAGCCCTATCAGGAGATTGGGGAATTCATGCAGGATTTCCATGCAGAAATTGTATCTAGATTTCCTAACCTTTTGACTCTATCCTTGGCTTATCGGACAAATAATGGACAATTAGCCAAACAGCATTGGGAATCCACAAGGGCTATGTTTGAGCCGCTCTACGGCCTTGGTAAACTCCAGACATTCACGTATAAGGGCATGCTCTCCTTGGAAAACGACACCGTCGAACTCCTCCTCGCACCTGCATGGCCGGAGATCAGAGCCATTGACATCCCACTCCTTCAAGGACCTTTTCCGACATACGAAATCCTCTGCACTCTAGCAGAACGCTGCCCTCATTTGACCGAGCTTTCCATGCCCATCGCATTTCCCAATGGCGACGCACCGCTCCGAGATAATCATGCCCCACTTTCTCATAGATTACAACATTTCTCGTCTCCCAATACGAATGTTTCGCGCATCGCAAGCGTGGCACGTTTTCTGGATGGGTTGTTCCCTTTCCTTGTTTCGATTAGTGGAGGACAAGGATGGGATCAGGTCAGATCTATGATTTTGGAGGCATGTCAACTGGTGCGCAGGGATCAGCAGGCGAGAGATGGGTCATCTTGAAGGCACCCAGAAGCACGGAAACGAGGACGTAGCAATTTGAGGTGAGAAACAACATGTAGGATTGATAGTTACCAAATAGTTACTCCGTTGTCGTCCTGCATTTACCTACTGGTAAACGAGAAGAGGATACCTAGACCTAGGTCATTTTTACAGGAGAGCGATGAATCCATGCCCGTTCCATCCGTCCTCCGGATGGCTACCGATATCATACAAGCGATTGTTTCTTCATACCAGCGTATCACCAAGCAGATAATGTAGTCTCCCGGACTTCCACTGGCAGTGGCCAATCCCGCCGCTCCATTCTAGTCGACCCCTGTGGCCCATCCAAAAAGGAGCGGCTCTGCCAGCATGCGCAGACAGATTGTGATAATTGGGTCCAGAGTACGGGCACGGTGTTTGTTGTACACGCTGCTCGATGCGAATGGGTCGCTGGAGGTGATGTTGGAAGCAAGAAATACGTGTTCTGGGACCACAGCGTAGAAGGGAGGCCATATCACACTGCCGCTATATCACGGCTACCTCAATTTGAAGAAGAAACATGGAGCAGAGGCGACAAAGCAGGCCACCAAGGAGAAGCTGCCGAACGAGAAGGGGGGCTGGGGTACCGTGTCTCACCTGCAGCATCGCGTCGTTCTGCAATGTAGTCAGCTGTCAAGATAGCTGAGATTTATTCTTCCAGCCATTCACTAGTACCTCCTATCTTTTCTTCATTTCGAGCTGCAGTAAATTTTTCATCGCTGAAAGTACATCACAACTTTGTCCAAAACAGAACACAATGCCCGCTTTCTTACCACGACACCTTGCATGCTCGTATCTTACCTTCTTGGTATCTGCGTGGGTATCAACTCCGAGCAAATGATTCTTGTGGGAGGTGTATGTAGGAAATCGAGTTACGCACTGACATCAAGCCACTTGATCTTGGGTTAGCCTTTTGAGCGCCCCATTTCAATTAAGTGCCCATGCTCGGAATGATCATGGCAGTCGCCATCGGCATGAAATACACGCTCTCCACGCCAAGATGACTAGAGGAACGTCGGCTGTTTGACGGCAATTTGTTTATCAACTCGAGGTGGGCTCTGTTGCGATAGAGTAAATACACTATATGATGATTTATGAATGCTATTTTGTCAAAGAAGAACTACATTACAAACTACATATCAATAAGAGAAGAGTCGGTAACTCAAGTCATCGTCACTGTCATTGAGGGCTGGCTTCTTGCGTTTACCTGCGGATGGTATTCAGCTACGATCCCTTTGATAGCGAGGTGCAGATCATTTGATAGATCTGAAGAGGCCTCGAAAGGTAGGGAAGAAATCAGAACACCAGCCTCTTCTACCAGTTTCCGGAGTTGCTTGATGTCGCGACGCTCGTGGAACGCAGAACTCGGGTTGAGTTGCTCTTGGAGTGTGATTGCAGTCTGACGTGCCGTGCTGTTGAAATAGCGAATTGTGTCAGTTGTTTTTTGTAAAAGTGGCAACAAATACGAACTTTATCCGTGTTAGCAGGTCACCAAGTGTGTTGAGCTCGTCAGAATTGCAAGGCTGTTGCATCTTATCTTCTGTCTTAGTCCTGTGGTTATATGTATCCATCCGAACCATTTCCAGACAGACTAAAATATGCGGCAACGGACCCAGAAACAGGCGAAGATATAGCCTGGGGTTATCACCAAGCCGAGATACCTCTTTGATGCATGAGGCGTATATTTCGGCATGAAGGCCTGTTATTCCTCTCTTGGCTTCGCCTCGTCGATGACGGAGGACTTTCCTGAATAGCCGCTGAAACAATAGTGTAGCAGCGATCTCTCTTTCCATGCGGCCTGGGGTTGTCATATCTGGTGCTGGAATGGCTTCAGCATCATCACTGGCAGTCTTTCTGACAGCGTCAGCTTCTTGTGTACTCCCTACTTCCTTCACTTCGCTTGCATCGACATCCGTCTCCTTCTGCTCAGGAACCTCGATACGTGGTGAGGCTGCTGGAGTGGATATAGACACACTGAGACCAAGCTGCGCTCGGATATCCGTCAAATCTCTGTAGAGAAGCTGACGGACTCCTGACAAGGGATGGTGTTGTTCTGGAGTCTCGCTCTGGTGAACAAGCTGTATCATTTCATCCTCGGCTTCATATTGCAGTGAGTGGCGAATAATCTCGGCAAGTTCATCCCATGAACGGCTGGTGGCGTCGATGTATCTACAAAAGTCTTGTATATCATACTGGCAGTTCTTGAAGTTGAGACCACCTACCGACTATAAAGGACAGGAATTTGGTGCAACGATAGTCTCAACTTCTGAATATTGCTACAGAGAAATTCATCACGCAGGTTGTAGTCCACTACATAGCAGAAATAAGTAAGGACACGAAGCAGAGAGCACCAAAAACTGACATAGACCAACAGCATTGAATCTGATGGAAGTCTGATGTCAGAAAAGAAACTGATAATCTATTTGTAGGCTGACTTACATCCTTGAGATGAAAACATGACGAACTTGATATGGCACATTTGAAATATTTCTAGAAGTCCCATATAGGAGGAGATGCTCTGCATTGTGACGATGAGATGCTGAAAGGGATAAATTTATGGTCCTGGGGCTTACCACATCCTCGACCAGTACACAATTGTTGCAGGAGATCTCGCATGGGTTCCAGAAGTGTACAATGTATCCCTTCGTTGAAGTACGGCATTGAATTGCAGCTTGCAAAGCGCAAGAGCCAGCTATAAGGGACAATTACACTATGCAGTAAAGGCATTCCTAGACGAACACCACACTGGCAAACTTGAAGAATAACGGAACTGCAAAGAAGATCCAGAAAGTCACACAGAACGACTATGTTGATAGGTAATCTTTCCCTTACAACACGTCTGGAAAGAGGATCAATTTGTGCCCCGATGGAGTAGCAAGATTTGAACGGCCACTTACTCGACAAATAGACACCCAGCAGTCAGAGACCATGTTTGATCTCCTGACATTGAGCTTAGAAGGTTATGGACGAAACTGTCCCTTTGGCGAATATATGCAGGAGGAGAGCGTGTGGTACTGAAATATGGGGTATCTCTGAGATGACCTGCTTGACTTCGGTCATACATGTGAGCTAGAGTCGCTGTCTGCATCACTTCCGGAACGAAGTATGTTTGAGGCAGATGCTCCTGGCCATAGACAAGGGTTTGCACCCAATCTCCTACTATGTCCAGTGCTTTTGAAGCTTCTGGAATTGTAGAAAGCGCAAGATGGGAAATGGAACCAAATATACAATCAGGAGGATGAAGAGCATCGGAGAGACGGTGGAGCCAGAACCTATACGGAATAAACACTGCGAATTTGGAGAACAAGATAACAACGTACTCGGATATTTTCCTAACTTCCTCTTCTTTGTGAGCGTTATCTCTGAGCGACTGCAATATCACGATTTGTTGAAAATGTAGGTGGACGCGCATATTATAGTAAATGGAATCTATCTTCGAACACGATACATGGGCTTTCGGGCAGTCAGACTGCATACAATGCCCAGATACCGCGAAACGTAAGCAAGGCCGGAATGCTTTGCTTCTTGCGCATTCTTCATTTTCGGCGATAATCCTTTGTTTGATATGGATCTGCAGAACACGTCGAAATAGCTCACATAGCTCAAGTACTGATAGCTTGAGATCAGAATCACTAGGCGTGTTCCGGAGTTTGAGAATCTCTGAGTGTAACCAAGTATTCTGGGGCACAATAAATTCGTTCGCTGTGTTTCGCCGAAAACCGAACAATGCCGCTATTGTTACCTCACGAGAAGGGTCCGTTCGGAATGCCGCAGTAGAAAGGAGCCTGACATAGGTATGAAAGAGGCCAAGTTCTTCGACTGCGTCAACAAGCACCAAGTCTTGGAATCGAAAGGCCCGAGTAAAATATTGATCCAGGCAGAGCAATGCCGCTGCACTATAGTGCATCCTGTGGAATTTCAGCCCCAGTGCACGGAGCTGAGATCCTTGATTCTCCATGATAGCCTTGAACATAGACAGCTGAAAGCGCATCAGTATATGCTGCGATGAATGAGAAGTGAGTCTGAGGTTGACACTTACTTCAGCAGCTTTAGTATTCTCCATAGAAGTCGCATCGAGCCGCGAAGCAAAGCGCATCAGTCGCTTAACAGGATTTGATCTCACGATGTCGGGGTGAAGACCAAAAGATAGCCTACACCAAAACTCTTCCATAATGCATTCCTGAGCTCGATGCAAAGCAGTTTTGTTGTCTGCTTCGTGGAGGAAAAGCGCAATAGCTTGTAGCCTGCGGCCCCTGGAACAATGCAATTCAGCAGCTTCACAGACTCGTCCTACGCTCTCCAGCAAATGAGCAAGAGCATCGTCGAAATCCTTTTCTTTCAGATACTTCACTTCTTCTTCAACCGAGTCAAATAGTTTGTGGCCTTTTCTGTTCAGGAAAGTGAATGGTCAACCAACACGCCTCAGGAAAGACTTACGTTATCTGGCCGTTAGAAAAGTATGCTAGTCGTGCAAGCTTGATGACATCTTGGACAACTTTCAACACCATTTTGTCTTTGTGACTCTTCACAATCGCCACCGCCTCATCCAATGACTTCAATTCGCCAATGTCTTTATACAACTCCGCAGCATGGGTGTAGTCCCGAATATGATAGAATATTTTGGCAGCTTGGTATTTCTTGTCAGCTTGTTCGAAGCATTCACCGCTAATCCTGAGATAAGTTGTGGAATCTTTCGATTGGGCGCTAGCCTTAGTGACTTTGGCGCATTCAAAGAACGAGTTGGCAGCCTCTGTAAAACAAGAACGTCGTTCAACCACTTTTTGTGTTGATGTACCGATCACATTTCGTGCTTTTGCTCGCAAATCATAAGCGTCTGCGATGGATGCCAGGAGATGAAGTCCAGCTTTGAAATAGCAATGCTTGGCCTGGAAGAAGCGCTTCGCATTGAAAAGTTCACGTCCTTCTGCAGCCCATTCTTCTGGCGTTGACGAAGATGCAAGACGAGGAGCGTCGGATCCCCAAGTGTGATTGTCAATCAGACCTTTGTTTGTCCAAAAGATCTTAACAATTTGTGGTAAGAATACCATCTAGCTAGAATAGCATCAACTTACTCTCATGGGTTCGCCTGTCTCAGATCCATCTGCGATCCAGACATTTTCACGTGCTCTGGTAATAGCGACGTAGAGTGACTTTAGCTAGGCAACAGTATTATTACCTTGATGCTGAATGATGGTGTGCTAATTTACACTCACCTCGTTACAAATACTGGCATGGCGGATATGATCAAATCGAGGAGGAGGGTTCTTAAGATCTTGTTTGTTCTCTTCGATGGCATTCAGCACAACACGCCATTGTGCAAGATCAGCAGATGAATCGGCAAAGAAATTATATAGTAGGACCTGAAGGGATGTAACGTCACAGTGAAAATGCCATCTCGTAGCATAGCATATAAACCTACGTCGTTGAATTCAAGTCCTTTGCTTTCATACACGGTACTATAATACGGGCCATTAGTGACTTAGTTAACCATAACAACGACAAAAAATACGAACAGAACAACACCGACTTCACCAACTTTCTGTCGGAGTTTCTCTTTCGCCATTTCATTCTTGACAATGATACCTATACAAAAAAATACGAAGTCAGCCAGCTTCCATGCAGATAAAGGGAACTAACATTGTTGAGCACCTAACTCGATAGGTTTGTCGCCATCACAAAAAACGAACTGTTCCAACTGGGCGCGATCTTCATTGTTAAAAAAGATAGGCTTGGCCCCATCTACAATGCCCATCTCCGGAGAAAGACGATCGATGGAATCCTTCCAAAAAATCGTGATGAGGTCAATGATGGAATGCGCGCAATTAACAATGCCTGCATGGGACCTATAGTTGACAGAAAGTTGGAACATCTTAGGCGGCTGCTGAGATGAAAGACTATGCCTCCTCCTGTATAGGTCCTACTCGTCGAATTAGACTTACATGCAAATTATTCAGAGTAAATCTTACTTCAATCTTCCATTGAAATGCTTTCAGAGTATTGAAACGGAAAGAGCTACCAACGGAGATGGTTTGAGCAGTGTCACCAGCCCAGAAGAGACCATCCGCATTGCTACATAATGCTCTCAAGACTAAATGATAAGTTGATCAATCGACCATGATCCACTCAAGAAGATAAGTGATGGAAATTACCCATAGTGTCAATAAGTGTGTTATCCTGTACTTCGTCGACGTATCTGTGATAACGTTGATAGCAGATGAAGAGCACAAGCAAAAGACCCACATATGATCGAGGCCTTTTCCTGGGATGCTTTGCTCTGCAAAATGCTTCAAGATTTTATGGGTTCTAAACTCCGATTATGTTCAGCTCAAGGAGTTTCAAGGAAGGCCTTACCGATCACCAGTGTCGTACTCTCCCTGCAGTTTCTTCTTATGCAGGTATAACTCGAAGAGATGGTACACCTTACATCTCTGGTCCACAGGTATCGATTGCCGACGTGAACTGAGATCAAGGTAAGCGGCTTCACTGAGGTATGGTTTGTTGTCACTCAGCGTCTCTGCTGAACCTTCGATGATGCCTGAACAGAGACTGAGGTCAAACCCTTTTATGCGCAAGATGTGGATGTGTTACCTATGATTTCGCTGAATACTAAGGCTGGATCTAAATGAGCAAAGTTATTTCAGTACCGGCCTGCAGACGAAAGCGAGAAGTAGAGACCTAATCCTTTGATCAAATACTCAGGGAAATGAGACCAATAGCACTCGCAAAAGTAATCATAAGTAATGGCGCCTATATGACGCTTCACATCAATAGGACTCGTGGTGGCCGGTGTTTGAGTGCGTATGTCGGTTTCCAACATATCGCAAAGCTATAATCGGTGAGAATGATAAGATTGTAATGAAAACAAGGGTTGCTACTTACACCATCGAACGTGATAAATAATGGGAAATGTCTCTGCTCAAGGTCACTGTACTTGGCTGGTAAATCAGTCCGCCAATCCACAATGTCGTCCGCATCAATCAGCCCTAAAACAGCCTGGTGGTTAGGAGCCGTCGGTGGGTTGGTGTAGCTAGTAGGCGATTGTGACGCCATTACCAAGGAGCTGGCCAACTTTTCGAAGTATTCTTGCACTTTCTTAGCGAGTATTTTAGACTTCGTAACGAAGACTTGACGAGGGCGAGGTAGATCTAATGCCATGAGTTGAAATGTTCGCTCGATCAGCAACATCTTGAATAACATGGTAGTTGTTTTTCTACATCAAACACACATGAGCGAAAGCATTAAGTCGGCGAACTGCTCATGCATACCCTGTGCCGCTACGGCCTATGACGTAGCAAGACTTAGGATGCTCTATAATACGTTTCTCTTGAGTTCTGTGAACACATGTTGTCAGTAGATGAGCAAGGAGAGTTAAAGCAGTGGCGCACGAAACCATATAAGGAAAAGTCGCATCTACATCTGCTAGGATGGCTATCAAAATAAATCAGATGCGACTTTGTAGGGCAGTATCACACAGGCACGTACTGTTCAAAAACGGCTGCATGTCTTCATGGTTAAATCATCAGCGGGCGGATAATTCCCAGAAGAACAGACCTGCGAGAATGTGACATATTTCTCTACGCTGCAGAGGGGTTAACGACTAGAACTCGGCTCCTGTTGATATGACTTACACGAGTCTTGAATGAATCTGAGAGGAATGGTCAGCGTTCGGTTTGGAGGAACAAAGAATGTGAAGCCAACCTGGACCGTTTCATCGGGGCGTAGATTCGGTAGGTCCTCAATCTCCGGAGGTAATACTCCAGGTAGCGGAGGGAAGAATGCTGGAATGAAAGTCGAGGTTTGATCTGCGCGCTTCCTGACTGTACATCTGTTCCATCACGTTTAACAGGCATTCAAGCTGCAGCGAGAAAATGATACCTCTTGCGGTACTCCTTCCCCTTTTTTCGAAGCTGACTACTAATAGAACTCCAGAGGCGATGGTCCATTTGATCATGGGTATAGATACCGAAAATTTTAATAGCTTCAAGAACTGTAAGGAACCAGCAAAGAAATGCGAACATTGACCAACCTTGCTGTTCATTCTGTCGGTATTTCAGGGTAGTTCAGTACTAGGCTGAATAACAAATTTATTCTCTGAACGCACATCATCCCCTGGGATTATATCAATTTGATACTGCAAGACGGCGTCAGCGATATCCGAGATTGTACAAGAAACAGATCTCCTACGACAAGTCTGAGGTTACGAGACACTTTAGCCTCAAAGATAGGAACTTCAGTCGCACTTCCGCTCAGACGCTTTTGATTGTTGTCAGTAAAGTGGCCGCACGAGAGTTCTCTGTAGAGTGTTCTGATAAGAATACTTTGATATATACCATACCGACACGTACTTTATCTTCTTCACGGTGACGTTGAACGTGGATATATCTTTCTTGTGGGTGCTCCGCAAGAAATTGTCAGCATCTGAGGATACAATGACCGTCCATTGTCCAAAGCCCTCGGCAGTATCAAAGTATAACGCCCTTGATAGATATCAATGTAATATCATTTCGTGAAAGGATGCGAGGACATACGACTTCATCAGATGAATGATCGGACACGCAAATGGCTCGACCGCTGGAGCGTTCTTCCCATCCTCTATAGGGGACGCAGAAGTGACACAATGTTCCTTGAGAGATAGAGACACCCCAGGACGACAGAGCAGCTCTAGGTAGAACTAGACATGTGTCAATTTCCAATGAATAACATGCAGAAAGCGCGAAACTTACCTTCAGCGTTTCCTTTTGACCCTGCAAAACATAATCCACGAGGGCAGTTGCTTCGCTCGAGGTTTCAGGCATATTAACGTTCAGGACATCAAAATACTTTTTGACCAAAGTTGTGGCTCCTTCTCGCTTGGCTTCCTGAGGCTTCTTCTGAGGCTGTTTGGCCTTGCCCTTCCTGTTATAATGCTCCGATCCAGTATCGATGGGACGGAGGAAAGAGACGAGGTATTGCAAAACCTTGGGTGTTATATCAGCTACTTTGTGGTATCTGGCGCATAATTCTTTATCTTCCACAAAATCGGAGGAATTAAGCTCTGTAGAAAGACAAGATATGACTTTGTAGTGAATGGTGGCCTCGTAGTTTGTAGCTTCGGTGGGAAAGGATTCCAGCAGCCACGAAATTAACAATGTAGTCTGACCCAATGCTGTGAAGATGTCAGAGCTGATATACTATCAGAATAGCTTGACAGTGTCAACTTACTTGACAAGACCAAGGCCAGAGTGCGGGAGATCTCGTTGTCGACTAGTTCTTGTAGAACACACTTGGGATTATACTTTCTGAGGATGCTTTGGAGCTCCTCCACGGCAGATTCAAGCGCATCCCTCGATGTGAGCTGCTCAGCGCTGAAGAGATCACTCCGATAGAAGCGCTTGCGGGACATGGTTGCATTGTAGTCAAGGTGATATCTGGTTTATATAGTATAGACATAGAAACATACTTCCTGAAAAATAAGGCCAAACTCAGACCCCGGCTCGAGCTTCAAATTGATCATTACAGAAGCAATCTAAGCGCTTAGATATCCTCGAGCGACGAGACGTGTAGAACTCAAGGACAAGATCCCTGCTTCCTTTAGTCGCGATGTCAAACAATACATACGCACGTAGCATCTTCAAAAGTGGTTACTTCCTCGTCAAGCCAGCGGATGGAGCGTAGGAATGGAGCGAAAGAAATTCGAAGTCTCAAGCTAATGACGGAAGCGTAAACGACTGCGGACGCAGGCCAATTGAATTCAACCGTGACCGGTGAATCGCTTAATCGGGGGCCAGGCTTCTAATCGGGAACACTGGTCTTGCCAGGACTCCTGCCACCGACGGCGGTTGATTCATTCACGCCAGAAATGAAGTCAGATCCACCAGGTAATGTCGAGATATGACAAAATATATCACCCTTCCTTTTCATCAGCACATGTTACGATGGCAAGCACGAAAATGGGTAGTATTTACAAATATACTAGAAAAGTATCCTTTCAACATAAAATCATGAAGACGCCTGGATAGCTTTAATCTCAGCAGCGACAGCTTCAGTTGGACGTATATGTCCTTTATCATCCGCCTGTGCGCAAGAACCAAGGTCACGAGAAATCATCGAAGTTGATAAGATAGGTGAACTGACATGTCTCGTCGTCTCAGTGTGGTTGTTGATATGGAGGATCGACATAGGTAATGTAAATACAAGACCTCCGACAAGAAGAACCCATTTGGGAATGAACATATTCATATACCTATGTGAAACGTCAAAGGGATCACAAGACGGTGCCAGAGAAAACGTACGAAATCTTCAGAGTGTCCCCGCGCCATATCTCAGCTAGCCAAGTCGACTGGATCGACTTGTAGAATCCAGCAAAGAATGCCAGCTTTGACGGATCATTCGACATCGTACCCATGAGCCAATACGCCGTCGTCTGCCATACCGCATCGAAGATCTCACCAGAAGATGTAAAACCACACCCTCCCGACGTACCCGTAATCATAGATATCTTTTTTCGTCTCCAGTGCGACACTTTCACTTGTGTACTACTTTGGATAATAGTACTCCCAGATGTGGACGATGACCATTAGGATGAGGACCATCAGTCCCATGTAGGCGCGGATACAACGACCTGACGGATTTTTGGTCGAGGAGGGGACCAATGAGCACGGACCCGATGATTTGCGAGATCCAATAGCAGGCATTGTCTTGGACACGAATGCTGAAGATGGCCGTTGAAGTCATGGGGGTGAAGAATATAGGGAAGAGAAGGTTGATCATTGGATCAGTCTTCAGCATCACGAATAGACCTATGACTTCGGTCTTCCAGGAGGGGTGTCGGAGCGTTGTATCCTTTGTTCTATCGGAACGTATCATCTTGTCGGGATTCGCCATTAGCATCAGAATGACAACACCGATGAGTGTAAGGACAAGGAATCCAATCTGAAAACGTTTTGAGCAAAAAGTCGGAGGATCGGAAATGCTAACGCACATTTATCCCATTATCAACAGTATTGGCCTGTAAACACTTATGAATACGCAGTCGAGTGTCACAAAGGCTCGGGCACCTACCGTAGATTTCCAATTTTTCCCAGCAGCAACACACACTCGTCGAGGTCGAAAACGGACCAGAAAATCCCGATAAATTTCCCCTTTTGCGTTCCGGTGGGGTACGCTATCATTAACGAGCCTTGTGCGGTCCATAAAAGACCAGTGTACATTCTAAGGATGGTTCCTGCGACGACGAAACCACTGGTGTTGGAATGAATGTTCATGGCTCTAGAAATAGTGTCAGTGTCGATTGACCCTGCATACTCCGTCTGCATTCCCACCAGCCCGTTCATCGTCCCCCAACCACCCATTTAACCTCGGCAGGTCCTCCAAGTAGCGTCTCAGCTTCTCATTGATTCCCTCAAACGCGTCTTTATCAGAAAAGACATCAGTCAGGCCTTCCTCCTCTGCAATGTCAGACGAGCCAACTGTTTGGATGGGCGACCCCGGGATCGACCAGAATGGTGCTTTATCTGTTTGTAAGCACGCTGACAGAAGAGACAAGTCTCGTAGAGCATCGATAGCTATTCGGAGAAAGCGACCGCCGCGGATCTTGAAGAGGTGCGGCCGGGCGTCCTTCGACGATATCAAGCTGCAACGGCTTGCCGATGTTCATCGTCAAGATCAAGGAACACGGCCTGTTGGATACGCATGAAATTTTCATCCCATATTTAGTCATCAATGCCATTTCTAAGCCAACATTGAGATCACAATTCAACGGAATTGTCAAGTGTAACAAACAAAATCTAGTCTGACATTATCCATTTAGCAGACGAAGGGCATGGTAAATTTGATACCGATATCCCACTAGTTATCAGCTTTAAATAACGTGATTTCATTTCTAGGAACAAATTAACTCAAGACCAATAGATTCCCTGGAGGCAAGTACACTCCCTTCTGACACAGTTGGTTCGATATCATGTTGTGAAAGTCAGGAGCAACAAGGTGG